>PISX010010582.1:0-69820 GCA_004024625.1 Mellivora capensis
GTAGAGTTCCTAAAAGAAATTCTTTCTTTCATGCTTGCCTAATGCCTGTAGAGTGGATGAAAATAGAAATGAGAATGTACTAAAAATTTTCAGATATGAAAGATTATTTAAAATACTAGCTTTAATAAAGTTAGGGGAAAAATCACTAGCAAAATCTCCATCCCTAATTGGAGAGTTGTGATGTGCCATCTATGTATATTTTATGACTTCTCAAAGAGCCCCTGATAGAGTCACTGTTTAATTAGGGTGTGTGCATGCATGTGTGCATGTGTGTTGTAAACAAAATCTTTTCAGGTTCTATTTTGTGTTTGAAATCCATTTTACTCAATATATTTTGTGGTAATAGACCTACAATACGTAGAGTGCTTTGTGGCTTTAAAAAACTGTCATTGCGGGGCACCTGGGTGGCTCAGTGGGTTAAAGCCTCTACCGTTGGCTCAGGTCATGATCCCAGGGTTCTGGGATTGAGCTCCTCATTAGGCTCTCTGCTCAGCAGAGAGCCTGCTTCCCCCCTCTCTCTGCCTGCCTCTCTGCCTACTTGTGATCTCTCTCTCTGTCAAATAAATAAATAAAAATCTTTAAAAAAAAAAAAAACCTGTCATTGCCTCTTAGGTACATCAGAAAGATAGTATTTTTTTTGTGCTTAGAGCTTTTTGTAATTTGTTTGCAAGACTGTTCCAGATTATAATTTTGCAGTGTTGTGAAAAGCTCCAAAGACTGTGTTAAGAGAGGGAATTTTGTATCACAGCTTTTGTCTTTGCGTTTGGGCATTTGACAGGTGAATTAATTGTTCAAATAGTGAAATTTCAGAAAGGAGACAAGGAAAATCTCAGAATATGTTTTTAGGAAATAGCCATATGAAGGATTTGTGAATATTATAGTGTTCTTTTATGTAACTTCCCCACATTTTATTATGGCAGCAGTGTCCACATTTTAACAGTGAGCAAAATGAGGTAGGACGATCCTAAAGTTGGCAGTCTCTGACACAGTTGGCCACTGACTCTAAATTCCCTAAATTTACAGAGTGGCATTTCATCCACTAGGTCACATTACATTGTCAGGCTGAAGAATGATCACGTTGGAATCTGTTTAGACCACTTACTTTGATGAAAATACTTCTCTAGGTTGGCTTCAGAGGACAGTAGAAGGCACCCTTTCCTCTTATAATCCATGAACAGTACTATTTATATTGTATTTTTTTAGGTTTGAAGTTTTTGCTGACTTCCATCTGAGCCATTATCTCAAAAGCAGAATGGTCTACTTTTATTTATATAGAATATTTACTGATCGTCTTTGGTTTAATAACATCTTAACTGGGTATCTGTCCCGGCAGTAATACATGGCATTGAATTTGAAATGATCTTTTTAATAAATATTTTTTTCTTTAATTTAGTCATTTGTAAAATAATTAGATACTTGTAAAACAAACAAGAAGGTGTTTTCACTGAGGACTTTCTTTAATTATGTTTCATATAGATTTAAAAAATTGTTACTGGAGTATTCGGATCACAGGTAGGAGTGAGAATGTAATTATATCACATTGTAACCAACTTATATAAAACTTTTAAAAGAGTGCTAATAGGAATGGAAAAAACCTCTACTGACCATATGCACTGTGGGTTATTCTTCTTTCTTCCCTTCTTTTTAAAAAACATTTACCTCTTATAATGGATGTGAAACTGATTTGTGTAAATACCTATTCAAATGAATACATTTTCATTATTATCATTGCAGAAAGAGCCTGGGTATCTAGAGAGGGAGATTCCAGGCTTGCTGCCCTTCTTTTTGGATTATCTTCATTAATAGTATTTCTCCCACTGCCAAGTATTTCTGTTGTACTGCTAGAAAGGATCACCATACTTCCATAATCTATGACCCACTCACACTAAAGGTCGAGTGTGCTTAAAATTGCCATCTGATTAAAGTTCAGGCTTCTTGGTTAGACTTATGGGAGTGACTTCAGAACTAGGCCCATGAATGTGAATATAGACTTGAAGATGTTACTAGAATGAGGTTTTTCCCCATGAAGACACATTCATAGACATAGTCCTGAAAAGACATATAAAAGTTGGATTTGATCAATGCGGCTTAGAACTTACCAAGAAAAATAGTATTTTAAGGATTTTTTAAAAATAATGGTGACAGATCACCACTTTGTTTGTTTTCCTCAGTTTCTTCGTCTTGTAAAAGAAAGATAGTAAGGGGCACCTGGGTGGCTCAGTGGGTTAAGCCTCTGCATTCGGCTCAGGTCATGATCTCAGGGTCCTGAGATCCAGCCCCGCATCGGGCTCTCTGCTCAGCAGGGAGCCTGCTTCCTCCTCTCTACCTGCCTCTCTGCCTTCTTGTGATCTCTCTCTCTGTCAAATAAAAAAAAATCTTAAAAAAGAAAAAGATAGTAAATGCTGTGTTATCTATCTCCTTCGATTCTTAGGATAAAATTACACAATTTTTCAAAAGTCTTAAGCTTACATATTTTGATTTTTTTAAGATTTTATTTATTTATTTGACAGAGATCACAAGTAGGCAGAGAGGCAGGCAGAGAGAGAGGAGGAAGCAGGCTCCCTGCTGAGCAGAGAGCCAGATGTGGGGCTCGATCCCAGGACCCTGAGATCATGACCTGAGCAGAAGGCAGAGGCTTAACCAACTGAGCCACCCAGGCACCCCCATATTTTGATTTTATTGAGATAAAGCACTTCTTAGCAATGGGTTGCATTGAATTTTCTTTGATTTTGCAAGAATGGCTTACTTTTGTCTTTAATACTGGTGGTATTTAGTTTTATTTCTAGAACTTAACACTTCTCAACTCTTTATAGGACTTAGAACATGCTATGTGAAAATGTTGAGTAAGAGATTTGAGGATGAATTATGTGTATTTTACTGGTGGGACAATGTTTACACTGAAGAAAAAAAATCCTGACTAGTATGTTTCTCCTTTGTTCTCTTTGTATTATTTAATTTTATTTGAGCTTTGAAGTTTGGAACTTACTATAAGTAACAAATTTCTGTAACCAATCAGATGGGAACTGTGGCAGCTACTTAAAATATTGAACTTCTTGTTTAGTAGTAAGGTCTAGAGCAGTGGCTCTCAAAGTGTGGACCTTATTCTGACCAGCTGCAGCAGTATCACGCGGAAACTTGTTGGAAATGCGGATTCTCAGGTCCTGGGCCTGCCTTACAGATCAGAAACAAGGGGTTGTTGAGCCCAGCAATCTGTTTTAACAGCCCTCCAAGTGGTCCTGAGGTACATTAATGTTAGAGAACCACTGATTTGGAACTCCACATCAGGGTCTAGTAAACTATGGCGCATGGGCCAAATTGGCCCACTATCTGTTTTTATAGTTTTTTTGGAATACAGCCATGCCCATTCATTTAAATATTGTCTGTAGCCGTTTTCACACTACATGTAAGGGCAGAGGTAAGTAATTGCGGCAGTGACCGCATGGCCTGCAAAACCGAAAATTTTTACTTTCTGGTCCTTCACACAAAAAGTTTGCTGATCCTTGCTTGAGTTGAAGCCTTGGTACTGTTTTCTTGCCCGTTATATGAAACTGCAAATCTCTGAAATCAGTAGGTAAAACACCAATTTTTTTTTGTTGCCTTTACACCTGATGCTCTTATTTCTGTAAACCCCTTCTTCTCTCTGATATCAAACTGTAATTCAGTGGCTAGAGACCTGTGAATGAAAATACACAACTGTGTCCTTTCCTTTTATGTTTGCTAACGGCAGTAGCCTGTTTAACATTTCTGTGACATTTCCTCACTGATTCTGCACTGATATGTTCTTGGTTCTTCCTGCACTCTGGTGTAGCCTGACTTAATTATCTTTTATAGTCTTCATTTTGCCCAGATCTTACTGCCTTTTAACTTCGTCAAGAGAAAGTCCACCTTGTGGCTGCTGAGTTTAGGAATTCTTGGGAGCCATTTGGTGTACTCTGAGCCATGGAAATAGTGCCATCCCGTGTGGAAATGTTTTATCCTTGGCCTGGAGTGCTATAGGTACTAGGAATAGGTACTTCACAAGGATGTTCGTGAGCACATAAATACCGAATATTGTGGGTAATCCTAGAATGTTAACCGGACAAGGTTCCGTTAGCCTTCCCATACCAAGGATGGCTATTTCTATCCTTAGTTGAAATACCATCTTCTTTTGTTCTTGCTCTCTGCCTTTAAGGGAATTGGTGGCCAGCATCATATGAAATACTGGAACCGAATTTTAATTTTGTTCTTATTGATGCACTTGGAATCTTTCACTCTACCCACTCCACTGAAGGAAGTGTAATAGCTTTTGAAAAGCCTTCTTGGGACGCCTGGGTGGCTCAGTCCGTTAAGCAACTGCCTTTGGCTCAGGTCATATCCTGGAGTCCCAGGATCAAGTCCCACATCAGCCTCCTTGCTCAGGAGGGAGTCTGCTTCTCCCTCTGACCCTACCCCCCTCATGCTCTCTCATTCTCTCTCTCAAATAAATAAATAAATAAAATCTTTAAAAAAAAAAGAAATGAAAAGCCTTCTCATCATCTCCATTCACTCTAGTAGCAAAAGCGAGGGAAGTATTGCTTTTGCAACTGTGATTCCGTGGTGGTTTGAAGTTAAGAAACATGACTTGGCCAAATGATCCCAAGCTGTGTCACTGATGAGTCTGTTTGGTCCATGATTTCTTCTGGTATATTCCGGTGGAATACTTTGGTTGGGTAAGACACAGGAGATAGTGAGCTTAAAACTGGAAACGATTGAGACCTTTTATTTAGACTTTCCCAATCAACTTAATTCATACTTTTTGCCATGCTGACTCATCCCAGAGGCGAGGTACAATGAGAGAGGGTCAGGCAAAGGCCAACCCTCAGTGTGGTTACTTAGGTCTATTGCCAAAAGCAGCCCATCTACAGGAGAACTTGAGCTTTACTGTTTTGTACAATACAGCATAGACATACATTGTTTCCAAAACTAAATTGTTATTTATACCAAAGAATAAAATGAGAACTGTTTAAAAGAGAGTAGTGTTCTGCAGCCTTATTGCCCCAGTCAGGACAATAGCCACCCACACGAATCATCTGAACAACCTCATCATTTCTGTTTTATCTACCTGAAACAGGGGTCAGAGGTGGGTGGTGATGAAAGCTTGGGAATACACTCTCTAGGCAAGAGAAATGCTCTCGTGACTCTTGCTGTGTTGGCCTCCCCTCATGTGCATAGGAGTTTCAGACAGCCCTGTGGAACTGGAGGTAAGCTTTAATCCCTTTATTTCTTGGCAGCTGGCCATGCTTGGGAGCTGGGTGCTGCTTTCCTAGAAGCAACTCTTAAAGATGAGTTCTGCCAAATGCACGGATTTTGAGCCATTTTAAAGGCTATAATGTTCAGACTCAGAATTTCTTAGGCAGAGAGTGCCATTTAAGGGTTCTTATGCCGCTGGGATAAGGTTCATTATGAAATAGACACTGCAGCAGGGCCTCCATGTGACATAAATTTATTGGAGCTTGTGTATTTTTAAAACCATATATTTAATATGTATTTTAAGCTTCATTAGGTCAGGATGCATGGCTGTCATAGTCATTGCTGTATCTCTATACCTAGGACAGCATCTGGCTGTCCATAGTAACACAGTCAGTGTTACATAGTTGTTGAACCAATTCAAAGAGGAGGAAGTAGCTGAACACATTGGAAAAGATATAAGTTGGCCCATTATGCACACAGTCAGGAATTCATATTTTCATTTAGTGCTAATATTTTGCTGCTTCAAAAACCATCTCATTCTCAGACCATCCCTTCAGTGGTAGGTTAGTGGATACAGAATTGTACATAGGTGCTGAGCATGAGGGTGGAATCCTGAATAACACTTAGCTTCCCTGGTTGAGATCTAGAAGATCATGGCCATAATTAAACTGGGTTGAGAAAACTTTCTAAGTCTTACCTGATCTGTCTAAAACTGCTTCCTCATTTGTAAAATGGAGACAGTAGAATCTACCTGATGGGATTGTTATAAGGATTGAATGAGACAGCGGGTATAAAGGCACAGTTCCTAGCCCTTCAGAAGTGCTCATAGACACCAGTTGCTTCCGTCATCAACAGTGAGTTTTGAGAGCTTCCTAAGTGCCAGGCTCTGTGCCAAGTGTCCCCTCCTCCCAAGTTTTGCACTAGCTTCCCTTTCCCGGGTTCCATCTGGGAGGGTCATGAAGCTGGGATAGAGCTAGTCACCTAGCCAGCCCCACCTGACCTTGAACAAAGTTAAGCGACCAGCCGTTAAATCCCACCATCTGACTAATACTTTAGCCACTAGCCAGATGTGGCTATTTAAAGTTAATTAAAATTAGGTAAAATTTAAAATCCATTGACTGTTTTCCTAAAGATTTATAAATGACCAATACAACACATTGAAAAGGTTGTCAACATCCCTAGTTGTTAGGGAAGTACAAATCAAAACCACAGTGAGATACCACTTCACACACACCAGGATGGCCATAATTGAAAAGATGGATAATAACAAATGTTAGCAAGGATGTGGAGAAATTGTATCTCTCTATACATTGCTGGTGGGAATGCAATGTGTTGCAACCACTGTGTAAAACACTTTTGCAGTTCCTCAAAAAGTTACAGTTTCCATACAACCCAGAAGTTCTACTGGATATACACCCAGGAGAACTGAATACGTATGTTCACACAGAAACTTGTACATCAGTGTTCACAGCAGCATTGTTCTCAGTAGCCAAAAGGTGGAAACAATGGACATTTCCATTTTTTGATGAACAGAGAAACAAAATGGGGTAGTTGTGGGCAGTGGAATATTACTCGGCCAGAAAAGAAATGAGGTACTGGTACCCGCTTCCACAAGGATGAACCCCAGAAACATCATGCCAAGTGAAAGAAGCCAGACAGAAAAGACCACATTTATATGAAATGTCCAGGGGGTGGGGCGTAATTGCTAAGGGTATGGGTTTTCTTTCTGAGATTACTTCTAAATTCTGGAATTAGATAGTGCTTACTGATCAAGACACCTATTCGTGAATACACTGAAAAAACACTGAATTGTATACTTTAAAAGGGTGAACTTGATCGTATGTGAATGAGATCTCAATGAAGATGTTCTTTTTTAAAACTTCGTTCCTTAGTTGTACCAGCCACATTTCAAGCCGTCAATAGCTACGTGTTGCTAGTGGCTACAGAGTGGATGGTGCAGACTTAGAACATTTCCATCATTACAGAAAGTTCTGTTAGAAAGTGATGATCTAGAGGAACGAGTTTCTCTTTTAGGGCCAAAAGAAAGGCCTTGGGGAGTGGTGTGGGGAGCAGGAAGGAAAAAGCAGAGGCTGAAAATCACAGAGAGAATGTAATAGAAAGCAGATTATATGATTATGCTCTGGAGAAATGTTACTTTTGGGCAGTTTTACTCTTTGTCGCTTTCTGACTGTTCCATTGGGCAGCCCCCAAAATATTTTCATTTAATTCTCAAAACAAATCCATGAAGGAGGTACTCTTGTTTTCACTTTTTACAAATGAATTAATGGAGGCTTATACTGAGTTTAAGAGATTTGCATAGCTAGTGAGGGCCCAGCCAAGTTTCTTCCCTAGGTTGGGTTACTTCAAACGTACTTTCCTTCTGTGCTATATTGTTGCCTTCTCCTTATGGAATTTGTTATTTTCTTGCCACCCATCCTCCAGCCCTACATTGTTGCCAGCCCAAAAGAGAGCTGTTCACAGTACCTTAAATGCACAGTGCTTTTTCTGCCTTGGCAGAAGCGGGTCTGTTAGCCAGCCCTCCGTTGTCCTCCTGCCCTCACCCAACACTAGGGTGTCTCTCTGCTCCGCTCCCCTCAAGGTGCTGCTGAGCTAGACCTTCCTTTGTGAAGCTTTCCTACCCTTCCAGGCTGCACCCTTCTTCTGCTAACTTTTCTGTAGTTAAGTTCTAAATAGTCCCAAAGTTAAAAGATATTTATCCACTAAGGGAACAATTATGTCACGCAGTGTTGGGGGCTGCTGTCTCACCTGGGTGAAATTGCGGGATGGATTATTCTTGTGTTGACCCTGTGAGACACTGAGCCCTATTTGTAGCTGCTCTGTTGGTGGCTGTAACAAGGAAGGAAATGGTCTTCTTATCCAGGCCCTTGAATTCAATCTATATACATTACCTTCTCCCTCCTTTCCACTCCCAAAGGTCTACCCTCTCCATCCTCACTGCTACAGTACTTGTCAAGTGCCTCTTACTACAGCTTTCTGCTTAGGCTCTTTGAACTCAGTAAAAGCCTGCCGTGTTTTCATATTTTTCTATCTGCAAAACTCTTGATGCTAAAAAAAAGATACCTGATTGAATTCTGGAGCTCTTTTCATGGCTTTGCCTGGATTCTGAGGTCATATTGTTCTGACCTTATGCTGACCTCAGTTTATTTTCTGGTTTTGGTAGAGCATATCCTCCAGTAGCTTCTGGGGAAAGATTGAACGGGAAGTAATTTTTGAGACTGTATATAACATGCTAAATAAGACCCTACATCATCATTCCCAGAACCCGTGAATATATTGCCTTACATGGTAAGAAGGACTTTGCAGATGTCATCAAGGTAAGGATTTTGAGGTGGGGAGATTATCCAGGTGAGCCCCATTGAAATAAGGGTCTTTATAAGAGGGAGGCAGGTGATTCAGAGTCAATAGGGGGAGACAAGAGAACAGAATTAACAGGGGCCGGGAGGCTTAGGTCAGTCAGTAAAGCATCTGCCTTCAGCTCAGGTCATGAATCTGGGGTGATGCGCTTTGAAGATGGAGAAAGGGGCCATGAACCAAGAAATACAGGCAGCTTCTAGAAGCCAGAAAGGGTAGGGAATCATATTCTCCCCGATGCCTCTAGAAAGAATGCGGCCGACACCTTGATTTTAGACTACCAACCTCCAGAACTGTAAGAGAAAAAAAATCTGTTCCTTTAAACCACTAAGTTTGTAGTATTTTTTAGAACAGCAATAGGAAACTATGAACACACCGTGTATGGAAATGTCGGTATTGTGCCCTTTGACTTGATTGAGAGTTTATGTAGACCTAATTTATGTAGCTATTAAGATAGAATTCTAGGTTGGAAATAATTTGCTCTCAGCTTTGAAGGCATTGCTACATTGTTCTCTGTAAAGTTGTTTATCTTTTGCAATTTTTTTTTCCATTTTGCCCTCTACCTGCATTTTAGGTTTTATCCCAGGGGTTCTCAAAATACCATGCTATATACTTTGGTATGGATGCTCTTGTATTCACTTTATGGGGCACTTCATAGGCCTACCGATTTGAAGATTTATTTTCTTCAGTTCTGGAAAAAAAAAATATATATATATATATATTTTATAATGCCTTCTCTTCTATTTTTTTTTCTTTTGGAACTCTTATTTCTTGGATTTTTGGCCCTCCGTTCTCTCTCATATTTAGCATGTATTCTCCTCTTGTTTTACTTTCTGGAAGTTCCCTTCAACTTATTTTCCAGTTCTGTAATTCATTTCTGACAGCTGTATTCCCCCCCCACCCCCCCGCTGGTTGACTTTTGTTTCTTGGTTGCTAGATCTAATGTCTTCAAAGAGGAAGATAATTGTGTTGGCATTTTCTTTCCCCTATATTGTCTGTTTTCTCCGTTTCTTTTTCCCTTGCTCAGTCTTGTGCCTATCTTTCATGTTAGATGTATTCCTCAAGCGTCTTTGGCAGGTTGTTTCTGTTAAGGAACAGTTTATTGGGAACCGTGTTCATGAGTGGGGCTTGTTGACTCCTGGATTTGGCTCTGGTGTGTCTGGGGGGAAAACCTGGGCATTTATGGGGAACTCCATATCTGTTCTGTTTTCTACAGCCGGTTTTTCTATATAGGACTCCTTGAATCTCTTATGAGAGGGAATTTAGTGGTAATAAGCTCACCTCTAGAACTGAGAAGCCCAGCCTGCAAAGAGTTGGCTTTATCACCATCAGCCGTGAAGACTGATTTCCTCCGTGTTTTTCAGTAAGGCATCCTGTTTCTGTTCTCTGTTATGCCTGGAGCTCCTAAGCTCAGGAAAACTTTGGTTCAGTCTTGCCTGAGAGTTTAAGTATTCTGTGTTTGGGGGTGGATGGAGGCAGTTGCTTGCCCTGCTGCTCTGGCGGATGAGAAAACCAAGATTCTTATTCTTTTAAAGGAATTTTCAGCCGCCCCCCCTTTATTTTTTCATTTTTTTTTAAAGACTCCAAACCCAGCATGGGGCTTGAACTCACAGCTCTGAAATGGTATCATATGCTCCACTGACTAACCTAGCCAGGCGCCCCAAGCTGCCCCCTCCCCCACCTTTAAAAAAAATTTCTATTTCCTTTAAATGTCCCTGGAAACTGCAGTTCTTGGGCTTCTTTACCTTCTGCTTTTTCCAGGGTGCTCAGGAATGAACTAGCTCACTGGGCTTCAATTTAGATTCTCCTACTGCAGGTGCTTGGCAGAAAGAAAGCTACAGCCAGGCTAGTACCTCTTTTCCAAATGTTTTTCATTCCTAATTTTGTGGTTGTCCCTCTTGCTGTCAGGTTCTCTGACTTTCTTGTAAATTCATATTGTCTCTAATCCCACTCATGGTCTCTAGAGGGAGGTAGATAAATGCTTGTATTCAATCAGCTGTGTTTAATCAAAAGCCCCTCCCTCCCCTGAAATCTCCCCCCCTCCCCCTTGGATTTCTAATTACTACTTCAACATCTGCTTCTACCCTTAGAATATGAGCTTCTCAAAGGCAGGAACCAGGGTTTTTATATCTCCAGCACTTGCATAATGTCTGCCATGTAGTAGGCTTATTAAATGAATGAACTTTGAATGTGTGCCCCAACCCACACATTCAAAGTTCAGGCAGTTTACAAGTCTGCCTTGGCTTTTACTTTCTGCTTGTGTAGAAACTTCAGCAAAATCTTTCTGGTAGATACGTTAGGAAGCTCTCCTCTTTCCTTGATCCTTATTCCTTATCCACAATTCCTCACATGCATCCAGCCTTGCAGCACACGAATAATCTGTCAGAGCTTTAAGCCCCTTCTGGCTGTCTGGTTCCCCAGGTCTCCCTTTCGCTAGTTTGGCGAAGTCTTGTTTGCAGCAACCAGTACTGCAGGCTTAGGCAGCTGTGATATTTGTTCGCTAATGATCCCTATTGTTTTTGACAAAGATGCAGGTGTGGGGCTTTCCTTTGGAGCTCCAAATCAGGTCAGCTCCCTTTAATGGCAGCTCCCTTTAATGCCACCGAATTGTAATGGGAATGGAAGCAGCCCCAAGTTAGGATGCCACAGATGCTGTCTGTTGTATCTAAGATTGTTCATGTGTGAGCCCCTCATTCTGCCCCTAGAAGTCCTGCCCCCCACCTTAGATTCTCCGTGTATTTTTGATACCATTTGTAGTTTGATTTCTTTCACTTAGAAGTACTTCAGTCCTTGGTACAATTCATTATAAGTAATTTCTGATGGTGTGTATCCTCTCATTTGGATGTCTCGGGGCGCCTTGGTGGCTCAGTGGGTTAAAGCCTCTGCCTTCGGCTCAGGTCATGATCTCATTTGGATGTCTCATAATTCATTTGATATTTCCCCTGTTGTTGGACTTCAGAAAATTCTTGCCATTTTATATAAACTTTTTATGTTCAAACAACCTATTATCCTTGTCTTTCAAATATTTTTCAAGTTCACCTTTTGATTCTGTTCCTGATGAGTGTGAATATGGAGAAACAGAAATCCTACAGAAGCAGCCTCTTCATTCAGTGTAATTAGATCTTTTAGCTGGACTGTTTAATGGGAAGGGGTAGCCCAAAAAAGGTAACAATGTGTCTTAAACATTAAAGCTTCAGAATACACACTAAGCAGCTAATGCTTTTGTATTCAGCTGCCCTTTCCTTTGACTAGGAGCCTAATTGATTAGACCTATATATATATATGTATATATAGAATATTTCTAATTTACATCTTACCCAAAATGCATCATCCATGATTTCTAGTTCTTGTCTCTTTAAGGGGGAGTGTTACCTTAATGAACTGCAATCTAGGCAGGATCCTTTCAGGTAATTGACCTGGCCCCCTGCTCCCTGACCCCGCCCCCAGTCTTTTGCAGGTTTGTCAGCCACACTTAACTAACATCACCTTTATAACCTAACTCTTGGTAAGTAGGTAACAATTTGTAGGGCTCATGGACAAGCGTAGTATGTAGTAGCCTGTTAGCACTCAGCAATGGGCATGGGGTGGACACTCGTTAGGTTTCTACACTGGGGCTGGGGAATGATTCAGTCTGTGGAATTGGTTAAGAGGAGGTTGATTAGGAGAGCTTCTACAATAGTCAAAATCTGTTAGTCCTTCCCTTTATTTCTGTAATTGTTTTGATGCTGAAAGGCCTTCCCTTCCAGGGAATCCTGTAGAAATTCACCTACATTTTGTCTGTTTTGATTTCTTACATTTGACTCTTTGATTCATCTGCGAGTTATTGTTGTTCACGATGATGGATCTAGATAGACTTTCCATCCTCAAATAATGTGCCAGTTTTTCCAGTATAGCAAGTACTTTCATAAGTGACTGATCAAAAGTGTCATTTCTAGTTCTCAACAATTAGTCTAGTCTTGGGAGTGGAAAAGTCTGTGTTGTCCTTGAGGCTAGGGCAGGGCAGGTAGAGAATAGTGAGAGGCGAGTGTGCCCATGCATGAAAGAGAATGGGGTAATTAGGTAAGAACAGAGTTAGCAAGAAGTGGGTAATTCTTAAGACCCTCTTTTAAAACCCAGTCCCTGCTCCCAAATGGGCATTTTAGGGGGCAGCTGAGCTCTCTGTGTGTAATAGTGAAGTAAAATAGTTTATTAAGCAGCTTAAAAAGCATAAACAGTCAAGAAGTTTATTTTATTTTTTTAGAGTGGGGAGGGAGTAAAGAGAGAAAATCCTAAGTGGGTTCCACATTGGTTGTGGAACTTGATCTCACAACCCCGAGATCATGACTAGAGCCAAAATCCGAAGTCAGATGCTGAACCAACTGAGCCACCCAGGCGTCCTTAAGTAGTTTATTAATAAGGGGTATGCCAGGAGGAAGGAATTAAGCAAAGTTCTATGGATCCTGTCAAACTTGAGAGCATGATTTACCCTCCTGTATTACCAGTTTCTGCTTGGAAATTCTTTTCGGTAATTTCATTGAATTATGATGCATTTTATGTAAGCCTTTGGAATAAGTCAGCTTCTCAGTGCAAATAATTGCTTTTTCCTGGGCCATAGCATTGGGTCAGCTAGTGAAATAGTCTAATACTGTTTAAGGCTATGGATAGCTTCCAAGTATTATATGGGAAATATGGAATTAATATTAAAGAATTGCTGTGAAGCCAATGCTACTCGTGAAATTTTATTATACAGTGGTATTAATGCTTGTTTTGTTTTAAAGTGTTTGCTCTTTAAATGATCGCTGTATGAATTTTACTTTCAAAATATTTAGTGTTGATAGGTTCTATCTAAGCTTCCCAACATTTATTTGTATTACAAGTCACTTTAGAGTGACTCATCAGCATCGTATTAAAGCAAACAACCAACATGGGAGATTTGTTTCAGCTGCATGGCCTTATTTATTTATTTATTTTTTTTTTACTGTAGTTGACATGCAATGTTACATTAGTTTCAAGTGTAAGACCTAGCGATTCCACAACTTTATACACTACGCTCTGTTCACAAGTGTAGCTACTGTCTGATTCTTAAAGTTGTTTTCTTTCCTTACTCTGGAAAGTACCAATTGCAAGCCCTTTTCCCCTCTTCCAGTTTTAGGTTATTAGGGGTTCTTGCTAGAAAGCCTAGCAGAACACATGCAGCAAGTGTCCCCAAGTCTTTTAGACCATCTGGAGTTACCTGTGGCTTCTGTAGTCTAAAATTTCAGATGGCTTGATGATCTATTGGCAGATGGCTAAATTGGAATTCTTGTGTAAGAGCTTTGTTTTATCTTTCCATTTCAGGAAGGGAAAGTGAAATAAAGGAGACATTGAAGGTTGTGATATTTTCTGTGAATGAGAATTATTGACAGTTCTCAGAAAAATGTGGCTATAGATTGATGTTGTTACTGCTTTGGGGTTTTCCTTTTAGAGTTACATTTCTTCACCTGGAATTAGCTGAAGAAAAGTGATGTTTGTAATGGATTGATAGTTTCAGTAGATAGGATTTTTGTTTTCGGTGCCTTCAGAGACCTGGCTTAAACTAATTAGAAAGCTATCACTGCTTTGTGTAAGTCTCAAAAAGAGTGGTGTTAGGCTTTTAATTCAGTATTTGCTGAGATTGCTGTGCCTGATGCATTAAAATGAAAAGGGTAAAATGGTTCCTATCTCAACCACTCCCTTGTACCTACACACCCTGTATTGCTTCCTGCTTCTTTTGACTCGAAGGTAATTCCATTTAATACATTAAGTTTTGACCTTTTCACTGTATGTCTGTCTAGGACATGTCTAGTATACCCATGAGCATTTACCTTCTAATGCACAGATGTATCCTATACATGGTTTTATTTGCTTAGGTAGCAGATAATCTTCAGAAACTTTAGAGTATTTGGTTAGAATTTGACACTTGTGGGGAGGAAAAAAAAAGATGGACTCAGTTAGCCTAGGGGGGAAAAATGAATGTATCCTAGTCGAAGCCAGGAGTGAAAACTTAGGAGAAACTGGTTTGGGATGTACTTGCGATGAAGAATTTGCCTTCTGCTATAGACTTTTCAAACTGCTATAATAACAGGACAACAAACTAGGTAGCTTCAACAACCATTTATTTCTCACAGCTTTGGAGGCTGGGAAGTCCAGGATCAAGGTGCTGGCAGATTGGGAGTCTAGTGGGGGCCTGAGTCCTGTGACTATATTCTCACTGTGTCCACAACAGGACCCGTGGGGTGGGGGTGGGGTGAGGGAGGCAAGGAGAGATCTCCTTTATAAGGACACTAATTCCATTCATGAGGGCTCCACCCTCATAAACCAATCCTATCACAAAGATTCTACCTCCAAAAATCATCCTGTTGGGGTTAGGTTTCAAACATATGAATTCTAGGGGGACCTAAACACTTAGCATATACCACTCTAATTTTTCTTCCATGTGGTAGGTGATCTTGAAGATTAGGCAGTACTTCAGTTTTGTGTTTTGCTGCAAATTTTATTTCTTCACCATTTTCCTCAGAAGGTGCTACTTCCAGTCTGGCAGGATGTAGTAGAGTTTATTAGGTAGCAGTATGTAGATAACTTTGTACAGGAGAATATACAATGCATCTTAAATCTTCTGTTTTTGCTTCTGTGATTCTCTAAATCATTCCAGATGGTGCCCACTGTGGATAGTAATAGCAAGGGAGAAAGCTGTTAATATCACAGCTTCTAGCATATGTCTCCTGATTGTGGGTGTACATGCCCAGTGTCAAAGGTATGCTACAGTATACCTGTGATGTACAGTGGCTTTTAGAAAGTTAACTGGGGCTTTTCCATCTGCATTAGACCCTATTGTCTAGACCATCCTCCTACTTGGCTATCTAGGGCTTTTGTCTCTAGCAGGTAGCTATGTTTTGGAAAGAAGCTTTTCTCATCTAACCAGAATGTTTTGACTTTTGACTGGAAACTTCTTAACTCTGCTTGCATGTCCTTGTTCATATTTTAGAACTAAGGTCCTTTAACATCTGGACACACTAATTTGTGCACTCGTAGAATATAGTGCTTATCTGCCTAGATGCCTTTTATTTTCTGTAGCTGGGATCTAGGTTCTATTCAGTGTGTAAGGTACTTCAGAAGTGATCTGAGTAAGCTTGACCTTAAAGATGTCTCTATAACTTGTCTCGTATTGTCACTGTTTCCTTTTTCAAGTGTTAGGTTTCCAAGCTTCTGTAAGTTTCTAGACTTTCCAAGTGGTTCTAAATGGTTTTAAAATGTTGAAAGGGAAATTGAAGTAAGCTTTGGAAAACTTCAGTGAACTTCAGCTGGCAATATGTATGTAACCCCTGTTTTAAAGACCATTTCAGACAGTAATGGGTACATTTGTTTTTTAATTACTAAAGCTTCTCCAAACATTGAAACTTCAGTTACATGTTACCCTGGGTACTAAGACTTGTATCTCAGGGGTTACTTCACTGCTTTTACTGAAGTTGGTTTGTTGGTAATTCACTATGGTAATAGCAGCAAGTTACCATATTTGGTTGGCAATCAAATATTTATTTAATTAAATTTGCCTAGTTATTTTTACATTTATTGTGAACTTTAGTCTGTAGAGCTGAAGAGATTTCTCCCCTTTAAGTTAAAAATGAAACAAAACCAACACATGTGATAAACTGGCCCTCCCCCTTGCATAATGAAATTAACTTTTTCTGTTTTTAAGATTAACCCAATAGGGTAAAAACTGAATTCTTTCATGAGTGGTAGTATTATTTCTGTATTGTGGAATTAAGACTATAAAGATTAGAACAGACCCTTGATCACTTTTTTTTAATTCTTTGATTTTATGAACATAACATTATGCTTATTTGCTTCAGGGGTACAGGTCTGTGAATCCTCAGTCTTACACAATTTACAGCACTCACCATAGCACATACCCTCCCCAATGTGCATCCCCCAGCCACCTTATCCCTCCCATCCTCTCCCCTCCAGCAGCCCTCAGTTTGTTTCCTGAGATTAAGGGTCTCTTATGGTTTATCTCCCTCCCTAGTCCCATCTTGTTTCATTTTTTTCCTCCCTTCTCCCCCCTCCCTCTGCCCTGCTTCTTAAATTCCTCATATCAGAGAGACCCTATGACAATTGGGAGAGACCCTTGATCTTTCTGTGCTTCCCCCACCCCAGTTGATGTTTTTCTTCAGTGTAAAATCAGAATGAACTCTTTGAATTGTCTGTACTACCACACAAGACCATATAACCCTGTTCTTGAAATGAATTTTAAATGTTGTGTATCCCTAATAGGTAGGAAAGTATGCTAGTTGTGAAGAATAACATTTATAGATTAATGATTTATGTGTTCATAGTAATTTCAGGTTCAAAGTTTTATTGTTACTGTTTTTTCACACTTTCTATATGATCTTCATATCAACCCTATGAGGTAAGTAGATTTTCCTGTATTTTTTTTCCATTTCACAAATGGAAGGAACCAGATTTTTGAGAAAATGTGACTGGTCCAGAGTTGTAGAATTCAGATTATATTAACTTTTTCTGCATTCCTTGGTAGGTAGGACTCTTGACACATTTTCTCCATTACAAGGTCTATAATTTTGTCTTCAGAATTCTCGAGCTCCGAGAAACTGAAATTGATACAAATGGAAAATAGGTTCTATACTGGGTGCCAGGTCAGTTAGATGACTTGTAACTGTTGAGACTTGGAGACTTGAAATAGTTTTGTAGGCCTACTTCCAACTTACTGGGGGAGAATGCCTCTGATTGAACCACATCTGAAGTGGACATGGGGGCAACCTATGGGTGGCAAATAGGTAGCAGTCATGCTAGCTAAATCTAAGGTACCTGATAGTTTCTTTGTAGATTTTGTATTAAATGCTCAGTAAGTTAAAGGATGCTATGTGTACCGGTTAAGGAATTTAATTTTACTACATGAGATAGAAAACACAATGGTGGCCTTAAATTTGAGTTAATTTTTTACTCATGACAATTCCAAAATTCAGCATTCCAGGGCTGGTACAGGGTCTCCAGGATACCATTAGGGACCCAGGTGCCTTCTCGCCTTCTTCCCTGCCATTTTAGTCTATGCTCATGTTTATAGCGTTATTCCCACGTCATCCCATCTGTGTTCTAGGCAGGCTGGAAGATGAGAAAGAGCAAAATGGTGCCTGCTAGATGCACAAGACCTCTTTAAAGAACTTTCTTGTAAAGCACATCCAGTGAAGTCTGTTTTTAGATCATTGGCCAAACTATATCACATGGACCCCTTATATACCAGAAAGCTGGGACATGTATTTTTATTGGAGCAATTGCAACCCAAAAACTTTGGGTTTCTGGTATCAAGAAAAAAAAAGGGGGGAATGGATATTCGGGGGGTAGTTAGCACTCTTTGCTGTAGTATACCCCATTAACTACCCTGATCCTTATTGAATCTTTTTCCCATACAAAGAACATGCTCCCCCTGTCCTCAATGGAAATACCACCAAAGTATTACCTAGTCATTGTGTCCATTTTCCCAAGTCCATTTCTTGGTGGTGTGCAGTCTACCCCATTATGTCTAGTTATGTCTCGTCTGATGTTTCACAAAACTGCCATGCCCCCATTGTTACATAGATAGGAAAGAAAATAGTTTCACTATAGTAAAAGTTCCCACACACAAAAAAGGGGAGACTGGGAAAGATAGCAGTGACCAAATCCTACTGGGCAGGAAGAGCAAAGACTTCCTGCCCTGCCAGTTGAGAAAGCTCCCTGAATGGCCTGTATGACATTCCCTGGCTCTCTTTAGAGGGATTTCCTTTGCCTGGGAAATACATTTCTGAGGGGAGTCCCAGCATCCGAGGCGCTCTATGACTGCTCCTCCCTATAGGTCAGAAATTATAGTGGGAACTGCTGCCATTGGATTCGCAAACCTAAATACAGGGTGGATAATTGGATCCTGGTGTGGCAGAGGCCAAGTGGCACTCAGTCCCCAGAGGCAAGGTAGGTATGGTTAGCTAAATATCAGGGTCAAAGCAGCAACTGGAATAGTCTGAATAATACGGGGGTTTCCTTTGCCCTGGAGCAGGCCCCTGACTATTCTCTAGAGATTCTTGTCCATTCTTCTCCATGGCCCCATCTCAAGAGCATACCTTTTCTTGGGGGAAACACAGCTTTCACAACTAATAAATGTTCTCAGCGGGTGGTGAGATTGGTGAGGATTTGGGGCCATGAATTATTTTTGGAGACTTAATACTTGCTGGCTGCTACAGAGCAGTCTTACAGTTTCTATGACATTCCCTCAAGAACTTATGGGTGTTTGATATTTTGCTTTCAGTAAGCTCCATGGAGCAGAAGCCACATCTAGCTTAAATTCTTCTGCTCACTGTCCTCTGTGCTCAGCTCTTTTCTTTTCGCTCTTAAATTAATAGCCAGCTGCCTTGGGGTAGTCGACATCCTTAATCTGATTTTTTTTTTTTTTTTTTTTTGCTGGCTGATTTTCTTCCTTGTCCTGAAAAGAACTCTTAAAACAGCTTGGGGCTGTGGTCTTATCTCCTGCTAAGACAGCCACTTGTGAGTTACTGCTTATAATCACCTCAATCTGAGGTACAGAGGCTGTGATATTTACAGCCCTGTAAAGCTTCAAATTATGTGACTCTCAGTCAATCTAGATTGAAGGCTGCAGGCATAGAATGTCTAGCTCTAGTTTGATTTGGCCTCTCCTGGCACTGGACTCAAAAGCTGCAAGAAAAAGCCATCATATACTCGTGTCCCGAAATCTTCAAGTTCCCTAAATTACAGTCTGATTGGGCATGTGACGTTATCAAGTATTTTGCTACCACCTAACAAGAGTAACCAGCTTTAAAGTCACTTTGAATTTGTTAGAGACAGCCATTAGTTCTTAAGACAAATTTTCAAGAAAATCTTTTTCCTACCTTCATATAGGTGTATTCTAAGCACCAATGGGCAGCTTGGTATACAGCTGCTTTTTAAGTCCTAAATTGGGAGAAATTAGGACTAGCAGGGAGTACTTTTTCCTAAGGACAGGAACACTTGGCAAAGACAGGGGAAAAGTGTGAACAAAGAAATATGTGGACATAATTTCCAAGAAAAGTTAATCAGTGACAGGTAAATGGTCAAGAAAATATAGGTGGTTTCTATTAAAGCAGAGGAGCTGTTGTGCCAGCTGTTTTGATGTCAGCCACCAGGTGATGCAGTTTACCCAGGGTCTTGGTTCTTGTCCATGGGGACAGGTTCCATGGGTAAGTAGAAAATGAACTTGCAACTAGATGCTTATAAGGTCAATATTAGGACCTTTGGATGTATGTAATTTTCCCCTATAAATGAAAACTAAATACTTTTGTGGCTGTTTTATTTGGTACTTAGCAAATATATGTATATATTTGCTGATTAGCATATATTATATATAATTATTGACCGTTATATAAATATCCTCAGTCGATCCAAAGTTAAGACTTTTAAGTTCCATAAACTTTACCTTTTGGCAGTGTCCGAGACTGAGAGTCTTGAAAGACAAGTTTTAATAAAGAATAATGTTTTATGCTACTTAACTTCGAGTGTTGTAGTGTTGTGACCTCTGTACCTTGCTGGTTTTCCCTGTTAGCTCTCTTCAAGGTAGTCCTTTAAAAAGAAAAATGAAAAGAATTAACATAAAAAGAAGAGGATAAGTAGTACCTGGGCACTAGAATCTCCTTTCAAAGGTTTCACATTTTCAAATTCTCCTATGTTTTGAAGATTCATCATACAATAGATATTTGAGCACCAGTTGTCAGCCATTATATTAGACAGTAGTGCTTAACACTAGTAAATAACAGTTTTTGAGTAATTACCATTGTGACTATTTTATAAACATTTTACATATATTCATTTAATCCTCACAACAATCTATTAAATTGCCTAGTTAGATGCAAGATAGAGATTCCCCAGCCCATATCCCCCCCCACCCTCCCCCAACAGAATATTTGGCAACTGTGCATGAACAAAAGTGCCTCTATAAGAGTTTTGGTATCCAGGTAGGAGATCGCCAAACCTCGGTGGAGCCCAGCACCGAAGGGGGCCACTTTGAGAAGGTAGATCTGTTTAGGCCCACTAACTGTGGTCCTGGCTGCCCACCAGAAGCAGCCTCATTTTCTTGTGCATTTGGCAGTAGCCTTACTTGTCTACAGTCCTGCCACCAGCCCCTTCCATCAAGGTACCTAGGAGGAGCCACCTCTTTCCCTGTTCTGGTAACTGGCCTGCTGACCCTTGAACCCAACTGTGGGCCCATGACCCAAGTCCAGCCCCATTCTACCTGTTGTTCCTATGGCAGTCCTGCCCACCTAAGGACCTGGTAGAAACCATGCCCTTAGGTACCTCCAGTAATAGGCCCATCAATCTCAGATCTGACTGTAATTCCTGAAGCTGTCTTGTGACCTGGCTGCAGTCCTGCTATACCGAAGCCTGGAAGGTGTCTTTTCAGCCCCACCTCCTGCTCCACCCAAACAGCCCAGCAACCCAGTAGGAGGATGTTCAGGGAGGTGGTGGAAGCTGCACTTGATTGCAGCCCTGGTAATAGGCCTGTCAACGTGAACCCAACAACCACAAGACCTGGCTTCATCCCTACTCAACTGTAATCTTAGAGTCTAATCAGTCTCAGGACCTGTGTGCAAGCACGACATACTAAAACCTAAAGGATGCAGCAAAAGCAGTTCTAAGAGGGACGTTCATAGCATCACTACTCATCAGAGAAATGCAAATCAAAATGTGGCTGTTCTCAAAAACACAAGTGTTGGCAAGGATGTGGAGAAAAAGGAATCCTTATATACTGTTCGTGGGAATATAAATGGGTAAAGCCATTTTGGAGAACAGTATGGAGGATGCTCAAAAAATGGAACTACCATATGATCTAGCAGTTCTACTTCTTGGTGTATATCCAAAAGAAATGAAATCGGTATCAAAGAGAATCTGTACCCCCTTGTTCGTTGCAACATTATTTGTTACAGCTAAGATCTAGAAACCATCAAAATGTTAGTGGATGAATGGATAAAGAAAATGGGATATGCATGTATGTGCAAACAGTGTACTATTGTTCAGCCTTAAAGAAGGAAAACCTGCTGTTTGTGACAATATAGATGAATCTGGAGGACATCATGCTATGTGAAGTAAGCTAGACACAAAGACAAACACTACATGATCTTCTATGTGGAGTCTAAAATAGTCTAACTCCTAGCAGAGAGTGTAATGGTGGTTGCTAGGGACTGGAGTGGGAGGAGAAATATGGAGATGTTGCTCAAAGAGTACAAAGTCTCAGTTGTGTGGAATGAAAAAATTCTGGAGAGCTAACGTGCAGCATGGTGACTATAGTTACTACATTATGTCATTGAATACAGTCACTACATTATGTGTTTGAAATTTGCTGAGATAGTAGATCATAAATGTTCTCACCGCAAAAAGATGGTAAATGTGTGAGTTGATGGCATTTTAATTGGTAACTTGATTCTGGTAATCATTTCACAATGTATATATCAAATCATATTCTATGCCTTAAGTATATACAACTTTCACTATACCTCAATATACCTCAAATATACCTCAGTAAAACTGTAAAAAATACAACAATCTCAGGAGGGTAGGTAGTATTATCCTCACTACAGCTGTATGTAAACAGAGACTCAGAGTTTTAAGTCCCTTGTCCAGGGTTACCAAGCTCTCAAATGGTAAAGCTGGGAGCCTAAGGAGGTTTGACTCTCTCCTCTGAATTGGTCAGCTACCTTTTTTTTTTTTTTTTTTTTTTTGGATATATTTCTTTTAAAGATTTTATTTATTTAGATTTTACTTACTTATTTGACACAGAAATCACAAGTAGGCAGAGAGGGGGGGAAGCAGTCTCCCCGCTGAGCAGAGAGCCCGTCACAGGGGTCGATCCCAAGACCCTGAGATCATGACCTGAGCCAAAGGCAGAGGCTTAACCCACTGAGCCACCCAGGCACCCCTGGTCAGCTATCTTGCTGTAATTGTACCAACAGTCCCTGCCCCTTGAGAACTCAATAGGGGAAGTAAACGTGTAAATAACAAATTGAATTATTTTACTTTCTTAGTTTGTTCATAGTTATTGTGATTATTTCACAGTGCCTGTAAAGATAAGTTGCATATGTGAAGCAGCTGGGGCATGCTACTTCAGAATATTATTTTTAAAGCAGTAAACCTGTCAATCAAGTGAGCAAAAATGTCATAGCAAATGAACCAAAATGGTATGTAGCTTCTTGGAAACATTCATTCAACAAAATGTAGTGAGCTATTACTATGTCGCAAGTTCTTCTGAGCCCTGGAGATAACAGCCTTGAAAACCTGGAAGGTGCCCTTTCTTTCATGAAACTTACTAGTCTACAGAGGGAGACCAGTGTTAAATAATAATTCTACAAGTAATTGTTTAAAACTCCCTTGTGAGTGCCAGGAAGGGAGGCTAAAGGGATGCTATGACAAAACATAGAGAGGGAGCTCACCCTGCTTAGGGAGTGAGAAATGGGGGAATACTCCAGCTTCTGAATGGAGCTAGCTTTAAGACTCCACAACATACTTTAATTTTTTTATCATTAAATTTTGTGACTCTTTATTCTTCCAGTTGCTGTACTGAAGTCCTGTGCTTTGTGAGCACTAAGGGGAAAGAGAGCTTTACTTGCTCATAGGGGAATAAAAACAATTCTTAGATACTGAAGCTAAATCTTGAAGGATTAATGGAGAGGGATTGGACAAGGGGAAGGGTATTCTAGGCAAAGGAAACAGTTTTCAAAAGTTAGTACAAAGGCATTGGGGGCAGATGAGAATCTCCTCTTTTTAAGATGATTGTGGTTAGTATAGATACATGTAGTATGTGTCTAGGTGGTATTGAGAGATGAGAGGAGAAAATGTGAAATATCTATGTAACCAAATTTCATTTCTGCAAAGTTATTCTACTGACCTTTCCCCATCATTTCAGATAATCTAAGAGCTATAGGGGAATGGAGTAAAATTCTTTTCTCTTCCACATTTTAATCATTAACATTTTTAAAGTATAAGGATGGATCAAACAATTTAGATAATGAGACCTTTTATGGTTAAAAACATAATTGTATGCAATGCAATAACTGTAAGGGTTGCAGTCAGACTCCTAAAGCATGGTTATCAATAAGTGAAATGCATTTGGATCTCCTAGCTAGGATGAGGTTTGGGTGTTGGAGGAATACATATTATTGCATGCATATAAGATTAAGATGACATGAAGAGTTTTGTTTAAGACTTATTTGAGAGTGAGTATGAGAAAATGTACGGGGGCGGGGGAGGGGCAAAGGGAGAGGGGAGATAGAAACCCAAGCAGACTCCGTGCTGAGCATGTGGAAAGGTTTTCTAAGTGTGATGTTCCAGGCATATTCTGATGAGGCAGAGTATTTTATTGCTAATGATCGGGAGATTGAGTGGAAAGAAATGATTAACAGGGAAAGCAACATGGCAGTTGAATGTGGAACACCGAAGCCAAGCTTTGCATGGCTTGCATCCGGGGCAGCCTCTGCCACTGATGTTCAAGTCACTAGACATTTCAGAATTTGGGTCTTTAGTTTTTTTTCCTTTTTTGAACTTTTTACTGAAGTATAGCATAAACTACAGAAGAATATACAGGCCGAAACACACACACACACACACACACACACACACACACCCACAAAGAATATACAGACCGTAAGCGTGTGGTGCTCGATGAGCTTTTACAGACTGAATATGCTTTTGTGGCCGGCACCCAAGGCAAGAAATGAGGCTATTGCCGGAGCCATCTTTGCACTTCCTGCACTTCCATTTTTATCCTTAAAATAGGAGTAATCTGGTCTTCTTCACTGTTCAGGAGTGTTGAGAAAGGACAGAAAGTGCTTTGATCTCTCTCAGGTAGTTTTGTGCAAGTGAAGTGAAATAGATCTAGCACTGTGTTAGACCTGAGGAAGTAGGACAAGTTTCCGAAATTGTATAGGGCTTACTTAGGATATTATTAATAAACCTATTAAATCGGGGGTGAATGAGCAAGGAAGTCTGAAAACCGCAAGGCAAAGGACAAAACAACCATCTAAAACTAACCATAAAGATGTGCAAGCAGAATGTGATGCCTTACTGTTAGTTTATGCAAGATGTCATTCTTGGGGGCGCCTGGCTGGCTCCGTCTTTATAGTCATGGGTTTGGGCCCCAATTTGGGTGTAGAACCTACTTAAGAAAATGTCATTCTTGGGACTCAGTAAAGCAACTTGTGTATTTTTTATGCTCTACCAGTATGAAACCACTCATTATTTGAGAAAATTCAAGGAATGGTAGCTCCCAGAATTAAAAGCAAGTTGCATTGTGAAAATACCCAAAAGCCTTGAATTCACCAAATATTTCTCTTTAGGTTTCAAGAGATCTGATGTTGAATCTCCTTATATTAACCTGAATGTTACTGAATGATTTTAGGACAGGAAGTCCTCCTTCATGTTCTTGGTACTTTTAACCGAATAATTGTTTTCTTGCTGAGTAATTATAAATGAAACCACATACTCTTGTAGCACTTTCTGAAAAAAATTTCTAATTTATTTAGTGCAATAACAGATTGATGCTTACTCTAACAAATGACACTAGCTCTAGTCACCACAACAATAATTCTGCATTTTTTTCTATTGCTTCCAAATTTATTTCCCTCTACAACATCTTATTGGACCCACTTAAGAGCTAGTCTGAAATTTACCTATAAATAAAAAACAGTGAACTATGATTTTTAAATTCTATAAGGTAGGGTCATTTTATTTATTTCCTCTTTGATATTTAAAATTATCTTTGAGGGGCACCTGGGTGGCTTAGTCATTAAGCGTTTGCCTTCAGCTCAGGTCATTGATCCCAGGGTCTTGGGATCAAGCCCCACATCGGGCTCTCTGCTCAGTGGGGAAGCCTGTTTCTCCCTCTCCTGCTCCCTCTGCTTGTATTCCCTTTTTTGCTGTGTCTCTATCAAATAATAAAATCTTTTTAAAAAACACAATCTTTGAGTGCAGAAGTTCAGTAATTCTTTCAATTATTTGTTGATTTACTTGGGAAGTTCTTAACATAGGCAGTATAGTTCTAAAGAATAAACAAATAGAGCAGCTGTACTTGTAATAAACATTTGAGTATTGCCTAGGGTTTCCAGATTTTAAAGTAGAAGTTGAAAATGTGAAATTGAATGAAGAATTAGAACCAAATCTCATTTGACTCCTATTTTCATAGACTTGCTTGGGCATTTGAATCATTCTCCTTTTGTTCCATGTAGTCAGTGACTTCAGTCCATTCCACTGTGGATGGGTCTCTGGGTCTCAAGCATGGCCTGCGACAGTAGAGACAAATGGAGAGGCCGAGCACATGCGCTAATGCTGCCCATAGTATGTACTTTGGGATGTAGTGTGCCCCCATTGTCATGTGACTTAGTTCCTTCAGGAACCCAGCTTCTCTTCATCTTCTGGATGAAGTTTAGCATGGATAGATGCTCTGAGAGAGGTATGCAGGTAGGTGTGTAAGAGTGGTATTTTTGTTTTGTTTTGTTTTTTCCCACATCAAGGAGAAATCTAGTCACTGGTAATAAGGCAGAATCTGGTTTATGGTTACAGAGGGTATCTTAAATGTGAATGCAGCATAAGGTGATTTAAACTAAAACATGCCCAGGAAAAGAAACTGCCTTAATCCTTCTCAAGTATTTGGCTCAAGTACTCTGGCTGTTTAGCCAGAATTGAAAGGCTACCAAGTGGTCACATGGGCTGGTGAGTAAATGTAAACCCCTCCTCATTAGAACAAGGACTCTCCCATACAGCATGAGAGCTTGTCTTTCTCAGGCAAGAGGTATACTGTTTAGACAGACCTACTTAATTAGGACAGGAGGGAATTTGTTTAATTGTCCCTGCCATTTAGTGTGAAACAAAAATTTGGAAACATAAACTGACGTTCCATAGTTTGTCATTGTTGTTAGTGCCAATAGATAGAACATTTCAAAGTACATAAGGTGTATATCATTATATTTTATTCAAATTCCCAAAAGCTCATGCCTGGTACTAGAGTTAACAAAATGCTGTCCTGATTGTCTAGCTTCAGTTTCCCAAAATCTCCCCTCAGGTTATCAGAAAACCTATATGATCACTTCAGGTTACCACCAAATCTATATAACCTTCAACAGAAAGACTGCTCCCCAAAGCCATGGGGAGAACACCAATCTTAAGAATATTTGTTCTGTGGAGGAGTGGCGTGTGTTTAGTCTACCTATGTCATAATCCTCTTTGAAAATTCTTTGAGTCTATGTAGTAAACATGTTCCACATCAGAATCTGTTTTGCTTTTTTATGTTTACATGACCTTAAACTGTCAAATTTTAAATCTGATTTTTCAGAATTCACTTTTACTATAAACTGTCTATTATCTTTATACACTCTAATATATTTCCTTCCCCTAACAGTGAAATGTATAGTTAGTTGATAGCTGTGTTTTTTGTGAACACTTTATTTGATGTGTTCGGAGTTGAATTCAATTCCACAGATACGTGAATACTCCAGATCTTGAATGAAACTGTAGGATAGCATCTCCCAGAATGTTACATTTTTTAAAAGATTTTATTTATTTGAGAGTGAGCAAGCAAGCATGTACAAGCCAGGAGGAGAGGAAGAAGGAGAAGCAGGCTCCCTGCTCAGCAGCCCCAGTGCTGGGGCTTGATCCCAGGACCCTGGGATCATGACCTGAGCCAAAGGCAGATGCTTAGCCGACTGAGCCACCCAGGTGCCCCCCAAAATATGTTTGAAGAACATTGTTTCCATATTTTTTTCTTAGTATGTTCAGAAGTTCAGGAAATTCTAGTTTTAAAGAAATTTTTTTAAAAGATTTTATTTATTTGACAGATTACAAGTAGGCAAGAGAGGCAGGCAGGGAGAGAGAGGAGGAAGCAGGCTCTCCGCGGAGCAGAGAGCCCAATGCGGGGCTCGATCCCAGGACCCTGGGATCATGACCTGAGCCGAAAGCAGAGGCTTTAACCCACTAAGCCACCCGGGTGCCCCTAGTTTTAAAGAAATTTAACAAGTCTCTTTTCCATAGGACCTTTCAGAGCCTTAGATTTGCTAATATGCATTGATATCTTAAAAAAAATAGGAGTGTTCTTGAATGTCTTCTTAATATACTTTACTCTTAGAACCTTTGAGTTGTAGAGCATTTTGTAAGAATAGTGAGCCTCAAAATATACCTTAGGAAATGTGATAGGGATAAAAAATCGTTTAAAAATGAGTAACTGGGGCACCTGGGTGACTCACTTGGCTAAGTGTCCAACTCTTGATTTTGGATCAGGTCATGAGATTGAGCCCTGCATCAGGCTCTGCACTGAGCAGAGAGTCTGCTTGAGATGCTCTCCCTCTGCTCCTCCCGCTGCTTGCACACTTGTGTGCAGTCTCTCTCTCGAAATAAGTGTTTTTTTTTTAAATGAGTAACCAGGGTGCCTGGGTGGTTTAGTCAGTTCAAAGAGTCTGCCTTTGGCTCGGGTCATGATCCCAGGGTCCTGGGATCAAGCCCCAAGTCAGGATCTCTGCTCAGTGAGGAGCCTGCTTCTCTGATTCCCCTTCCCCCTGCTCATTTTTTTTTCTCTCTCTCTCTCAAAATCTTTTTAAAAATGAGTAACCAAGTGTTTCATAGGAATTAAAACATTTATTTGGCATTCTTGAGCCATGGTGATTGGAAGGAAGAGAATTGGAGAACAGTATGAGGAGAATGAAGACTGTTGCACCTTGAGTTTCAGAGTTCAGGTCCTAGGTCACCAGACCTCATGTGTCTGTGTTCATGAGTGTGTGTGGGAAGTGATGCTTGTCTTTGCATTTTTTGTCTTTGCATTTTTTGCATTGTCTTTGCATTTTTTGACCTAGAGTCCTCATCTACAAAATGAGGGACTGGATCAAGTGACACCTAGGATCATCTCTACATCTGACGTTTTTTCTAGATGAGCCTCACTTTACCGAAACTCTGTACAGAAGCTAGAATTCTAGGTAATTTGTTAGGCACTCATTCACTTTATAGGAAGAAATCTCTCACTATGGAGAAATCAGCTTCTCAAGCTGAGTTTTGTCAGTTTTCCCTCCAGTCTAATTAAATGTAATTCACATATAACTAAGTTTACAGAAGCATAACATGTAGAAGTTAAATCCACCTGTAATTATAGGCATTTACTTTCTCATCCTTGGGAGGGTTTTTTGTTTTGTTTTTGTTTTTGCCATTATGTGACTGACGTTGATTACTGCTATTAATGAAAAAGTTGGTCTTTTAAAACTTAAGTGTCGGGGTACCTGGGTTGCTCAGTGGGTTAAAGCCTTTGCCTTCGGCTCAGGTCATGATCCCAGGGTCCTGGGATCGAGCCCCACATCGGGCTCCCTGCTCAGCGGGGAGCCTGCTTCCTCCTCTCTCTCTGCCTGCCTCTCTGCCTACTTGCGATCTCTCTCTGTCAAATAAATAAATAAAATCTTTTTAAAAAAATAAACTCAAGTGTCATAATGTATTTATTTCACTTAAAACATGTACTCATGCCTCATGAAAATAAATTGCATTCTAAAATATATTTTTATTGGGGCACCTGGGTGGCTCAGTGGGTTAATGCCTCTGCCTTCGGCTCAGGTCATGATCCCAGGGTCTTGGGATCGAGTCCCGCATCGGGCTCTCTGCTCAGCAGGGAGCCTGCTTCCCCCTTTCTCTCTCTGCCTGCCTCTCTGCCTACTTGTGATCTCTGTCTGTCAAATAAATAAATAAAATCTTTAAAATATATATATATATTTATTCCTTCCCATTTTTAAAATTATTAAAAATTGTAGTAAAATGTATGTAACATGAAACTTGCCATTTGTACCCTTTTAACTATACAGCTTAGTACCTTTAGTTGCATGCACAATATAGTACAACCGTATCTAAGACATATTGTTCGCCTTTTGGTAAGTGAGGCTTTGTTGTGATTTAACTTGGTTGTATTTTACAGCACTTTATACCAGGATAATTTCCTGCTAAATTCTAAAGATACCATGATCCTACTTAGATGTTATGGGAAGGGAGAGAAACTCATGGTATAGAATGGTTAAATGACTTCTTCAGAGCCTATTATTTTAGATCTTAGTTAACTAAATCCTTTGGTATATGTTGTAGTTTGAGCTGATTGGTCAGACTTGAAATGAGCAAGTACCTTATTGAATCATTGGTTTTGTTAGGCACAGGTATTCTATTGCCACAGCATTCTTTTAAGGTAATGAGTATTTCAAGCAAAAGAAGTGCCGAGTTAGATCTCCTATGTATTGGCATACCCTCTCCATTCTGGGCTTGGGTCTTTCTGGCAGTCTGAAGTTAGAACTATAGGTTTCACCCTTGCCTACAATGTCTATTTGGCAATGAGGCTGGAATCTCTTCCAGATTCTGTCAGAAACAAATCTTTCTTCCAGCCTGGAGGTGCTATGTCTCCTGAGCAGATTCTCCCTCTTACTCCTGGTCATTAATCTTCAGTCTTTGGGTAAATGAAGTGACTTGTCCCTACAAAAAGAGAGTAGGGACCAGTCCAATTCCCCTTTTTGAGGGAAGACCAGAGAGTTGGACTAATAGTTGGTGATGAATTTTAGAACTAGAATGCACACATTCTTCTCTCTAGTCACAGATAATGATTGTCCTGTGGTGGTTGATGAAACAGGGACAGGATTGATAGACAAACCTATTGAGGAAACCTCTAGTGCCTTATGGATTTTTTTTCTAAGTCCAAATTTAGATCTTGGCAGAATAGGAGTAGTTACCTACCTCTAACACTGTCTATGAAAATCGAGGAAATAGGCATGGAGTGACTGTAACTCAAAAATAACCCATCACTTGCAAAGCCAGAAGTGGACACCCATATTTCTTGACTCTTGCTCTAATGCTAGATTCATGGGAGTGTGACTCTGTTTATTTGCCTACAGAGCATTTGGTAGAATTGTCATTGCCATGTACTTATAGAATTACTCTAGAAGAAATATTATTAGTATTCTAGTTCTGCATCACCTTCTAACCAACTAAAGATGTTTTTAGTGCCACTTAATAATGTAATTATACAGCAGAAAGGAAACTTAAGTCAATATGCAGTATTAATTTCACTTTTTTGTAAGTTTGAAAATTGTTTTTCAAATAAACTTTGAACATGGAGATGCTTTCTACAAAGTATTTTTTTCATAGCGTAAGTGAATACTTACTATATACTTTTTAAAAAGAAAACCCAAAGTACTACAGAATATAAATAAAACATACAAGGCAACTGAAGTCTGCAGATTTTCCTGATAAATACAACAGAGGAGTTTTTGCATCTATAAAGGAGATAGATTGGATAACTTCATCGGGGGACCTTGGGCATATGTCTGATACAGGTGTGAGGCAGGGATAACCTTGTGATTAAGAAAAGCATGGGCTCTGGATCTGGAATTTCTGGATTTGAATTCTGGTTGAACCAGTTGCTAGTTCTGGGGCTAGGCCAAGCTTCTCTGTACCTCAGTTTTCCTCCTCTGTAAAGTGGGAATAAAGACACTGCCTATCCTAGAGTACTTATGAGAACTTGAGTTAATACCAGCAAGTCTTAGAGAGATGACTAGCATATTGTGCTCAATACCTTATAATATTAATACTGTATTCTAATATATCCTAATACAGTACCTATCACTAATAATTTTATCGTTCTTACTGCTCTTATTGGAAGACTGTGGGAAATGTGACATGTGAATGGGTAATCTTTGATAAGTGCAGGATATTTTACCTATGGAAGCTTTTCACTACTTGGATGTAAATATAAATATTTTCATCAGAATTAAACCAATATTAATGAATTTTTTTCTAAGAAAGTATTTCCCAGCCCAGATGGTTCCACTAAGCCAACTTAATTCCTTGATCGCTTTTCTGTACCATATAGTTAAACCGTTTGTAATTTTTTTCTGTCTTTGTATTTTCCTAGAAGTATTGGGATAACTTTTTTTTCTGTAAAAGTCCTAAAATCAGGCTTTTAAAAATACCAAATCTTTAAAACAATGGCTTCTAGCGTTGTAAGTTTTCTTTTACACACGTCACTTTTATCATTTTTACACTGATATACCAGCCAATATAGTCTTCTTTAAAAGAGGCCTTCCAGATCATTCCTCATTCCATATGCGTTCTTGTTTCCCTGGCAGTCCTCTCTACTGGCTTCCCCTGACTTTGATATTCTTGTTAATACCACCCCTTGAAAACATCTCAATAACTGGAGTCAGCATAAGCAGAGGTAGATTGTGACTCATTAAGTGATGAGGGGTGAAGGTGCCCCCATAATGAGGTTTCTGATGACAAGGAGAGTAGCATGGCTGAGGCTGAGAGTAAACCAAGATGTTTTCTGTATGAGGAGTCAAAGGTGGGAGCAGGAAGAAGTCTGAACTGGTTTTGCAAACGCTTTAAGGAAACTGCCTCCTCAAGAGCAGGAGCTTTGACAGGACCAGAAGGCTGTAACAGGCCATAAAGAAGGCTCACTGAAATTTAGGGAAGAACCAAATGGGTTAGCATGATGGTTTTCAAATATGCTCTGTTGCTGATCAGTTCTACTCTAGGCAAAGACAGAAGTACAGAACTTCACTTTGTAAAGAGCACATTACTGAGACTATTCTCTTAGCAGTGACTTCCTAATTTAGGGGCGGAATCTCTCCAAGATTTTTAGAGAAAGCAATAAAAACCGATTTGCTCTGATTACTTTAGCATTGTGCACGATGGTTGGTAGTTGAATTCATGTAATGCTTTACTAAGATTGGAAAACACAGCACTGTATATTTGATTCAAGTACTCCTCTAAACTGGTAAGCAATCTGTTGCCATCCTTGCTTGTCTCGGTTCTGTGAAAAGCAACGTTATGGCAAAGGCCAAGAGCATCTTGGGCAGTGGTGGAAAATAGCAGCCTTTGCTAATTCCACTGGTCAGTACAACCATCTTTATTTTCCGATCACCTGAATACATTTTACCAACTAGAGTTAAGGTTTAAGCTGAGTGATCTCTTTCAAAAAGAATGCTTAGTCTTGATCAATAGTGTATTACCTGTAGATGAGCTATCTAGCCCTAATGTCATTTCCTCAGCTGGTATTGAGGCCCATTTTATCTATCCAAGAATGAAAGCAGCAGATGTATAGTACTCTGGAATGTTTTATTATGGATCAGCAAAGTATCTGTGGTAAATCAGAGGTATAAAACAGGCTCAAAAAGCCAGTCTATTACATGAAAGGGACAAACTACAATCTCATTAAAGACAGTAACTCTGCATTTGTGTACTGTGGAAATACCAGAATTTTCGAACAAATGGAATTGTAATGGCTTTTCTTATGTGTTCCCTAGAAGGAATTGTGTTCTGTGATTTTTTTTTCCCCCCAACTGATAGTCTTTGTTATTCAGTGCTTTCAGTGTTATTTACTAATAGTGTTACAGCCAAAATAAAATAAAACCGTGCAGTGGAACTCATTTCTTCTCTGTTGTAGCTGGCTCTGTGAAAGATGTTGGAAGAAGCCTTAATTGCCTACAGCCCTGCAATGAATTGCATACCAGATGTACTGTTTCAAAGTATCGGTTCTTGGTTTGCATTTTTCACCTTTTACTTCAATATTAGCCTTTTGTTTGGAGCATTTAATGCTAAGCAGTATAAATATATCTTTCTAGGCGACATAATTGGATTCTCATTTTTCTTCCCAATAAAGAAGGCAAGGTCAGCATAATTTTGCATTTGCTTCTCAAGCTGTTCTTTGAGTTGGGAGAATTGAGTCAAGGTCAGAAATATGGATTTCTTCTTTTTGCTAAAATTTAGTAGAATGACTAAATATTTCGGATAAAAAGCTCTTCTGAAAACTTATATTTTAGATACTATTCAAACGGCATGATTTCAGACCTTTCGTTTGTCATTTTTTTTTCCTGACACCAGCACTCTTCTGTCAGCTTCTCACTTATTTTACTCTTCAGCCACAAAGTATTTGATCATTTTCAGGGCACAGGAGGAAACCGAGTGAACCTATGACCTCACCTATTGTGTTAGACATCTTATACAGGATTAGTTCCAGATGAGTTCCATGGATTTGAAGTTTCTCAGTTCTTGAATCACATTTGTCCTCTTCAGATCTGCCCCTGCTCTGGGTTCTCTGGATCCTGATCTCCAGTCCGGTTCAGCCTTTGAGTGCCCATCTTCTCTTGGCAGTGGGGAGGAGACTGACCAACAGAGTCCTCTCTGAGCTCCTCCCTAACACCTTTCCTTCTGGCTTCTCTAAGGGACATGCCCTCGCCACTTGGCCTGTCTGCTTATATTGTCAGTGATTACCGGTAGCCAGCACGGAGGAAGAGCCGGCCATTGGCCGGCACCAGGTGAGGAGAGGGGACCCAGAATGGGAAGAGAGTCCGTGCCAAAGGCCAACTCTCAACTAGCTTGTTTTAGCCCAGGGTGAGCTCAGTCTCTGGCTCTTCCACTTCCTCAGTTCACTGCTAGAGAACTGTGCATCAGCAGCCAGGTCACAGCTAGTAGGTGGATTGGGAGTTTCATGACCCTGGTGTCCTTGTGCTCCGGCCTGATTCTCAGAGCCCTAAAGAGGGTGCCAACCAAGTGCAACACAATCAGCTAAAACTTCTAGTTGTTTTCTGCACAGAATCTTCTCTGAATTCATTTTGCATTTCAGGGAGAGGGAAGGATTTATTAAGCTGTGCAATGGCTCATCTACGTGTACTAAATGGGATAAAAGTGGTAGACAGGGAAAGTAGACCAGAATTAGTCACAGTTTGTTAGGCTTTTTGCTTAAGGAATACTTACTTGTGGAGATTTTGACTTACTTAATTTAGAAAGTGTAAGATTTCTCCACTCTGTGACATGCCTTCAGAAACAATGAATCTTTGTAAGAATTGCCAAAGTACTAGGAGTAGAAAAAGTTAAAGCAACAAAATTAAAGGTGACAGACATGGGCAGGAAACAAAAGACATTGAGAATAATGGTCCCCACAATGGCAGGCCCAGAGCTGAGGCTGAAGAAGGTATGTGCCTTTAGGCTGGCTCTAGAGAAGGAAGGAGTCTTTTGCTTAGAGGCTACCTTTTTAATGAGGCTTACCCTGACTACCCTTAGTATTGCCAATTCCTAAATGTTACTTTTTTCCTATAGACTTATCCCCTCTTAATATACTTTATAATTTCCTTATTATGTTTATAGGTAGTAATATACTTGAGTTTAAATGTATTTAGTATTTTTGCTTGTCCTGCCTGTTCTGTGATTTTTTTTTTTTCTTACATGGGTATTTTTTTGTCACTCCATTCCCTCCCCCACTTAGTTTGGGATTTAGACATTGTTTCCATTCTTTAAGTGGTAACCCTTAAAATAACGTGTATTATGCACTTATGGAGTGTAATACTGGGGAATCTTATAACCCTTATCTCACCCAGCACAAGGATCTTAGGAAATTTGAACTTTATTCCTTCTTGATTTCTTGTCATACATTTTAATTCTCTATATTTGCACACCAACGGAACATTGTTTTACGCAGTCCGTATTTAGATTTACCCATATCTTTATGTCTATTTTGCTCTTCATTCTTTTCATCGCTGATCTTCTATCAGGGGTAATTTTCCCTCCCAGAAACTGGCTTAGTGTGGATCTGCTATGACACCCTCTTTCAGTTTGTGTTCACCTTTGCATTCATGATTGAAGTCTCTGGGTATAAAATTGTTTGGATGACAGTTTATTTCATCTCATTGAGTTCCATTGTCTTCTGGATTCTCTTGTCAGCTGTCAAACTGTCACTTTTTTGAAGATAATCTTTTTTTTTTAACCTCTGGTTATTTTCTCTTTGTCTTTGTTTTCCTATGATGTATCTGGGTATAGATTTTGTTTATTCTGTGATTAACTGGGAGTCTTGAATTTGTTGCTAGACCTGTCTGAATATTCTGTGAAAATCTTCCATAAAAATGTTCTCCACTATTTCCTCAGATACCGCCTTGACCTCATTGTCTTCTTTCCTGCCGGGACCCCAATTAACATACATGAAATCTTCTCATTATTTCATCCGAGTCTCTTACCTTGTTCTTTGTTTTCCTCCATGATGTAGTCCAGATCATTTCTTCTGATTTGTATTCCCCTTTACTAATTCTTAATTTTAGCTCCCAGAAATCCACACTTTGAGTTTTAAATTTTGGCTATTATATATATTTTTCCCAATATCTCATGCTTTGGTCTTTTTCTTTGGTCCCTTATTCTGATTCTTGCTCATACTAAGATGGCAGGATCTTTCTCAAGAGAGGGTTTGCCTTGCTAGGATTGTGAAGGAGAGTTCATGGCCAGGAATGCCCTAATCCAACTTTAAGGTTTAAGATTCTGTGAGCTACTAGATAAGAAGGAACCATACTCCCAAGTTCATGCAGGGCTAGGTTTGCTTTTGATTCACCTCTACCATAGGCATAGCTCTCAGAAGAAACCAGAATAAAGTGGGGGTTAGTTTCTCAGTTAAATTGCAAGGCTTCTCTTGCCCATTCCTATAAGGCCATCTTTTTGAGGTAGCTCCCTCTGAGGAGTAGAGAATTACTGTAGGCAAAAGAAGCTGTGGGGACACCTGGGTGGCTCAGTTGGTTAAGCAGCTGCCTTCAGCTCAGGTCATGATCCCAGTGTCCTGGGATCGAGTCCCACATCGGGCTCCTTGCTTGGCGGGAAGCCTGCTTCTCCCTCTGTCTCTACCTGCCACTCTGTCTGCCTGTGCTTGCTCTCTCTCTCTCCCCCTCTCTGACAAATAAATAAAAAAATTAAAAAAAAAGAAGCTGTGTGCAGCTGAGCTTACTGCTGTGGGTTCTCGTGTTCTCCTAGGTCTTCAACTGGCAAAATTTAAGTACCTTATAAAATATTTATACTTTCGAGAAAAGGTGTGTGTTTGCATCTGGATTTTATTTTGTTCTTCAGTAAGAAGATTGGTCCTGCTTACCTGTTTCACTATGAATAGGAACAGAACTCTCCCTGGTTCTTTCCTGATTCTTGGTCTTGATAGTGAAATGGCACCTTAGTATGGAAGATGTCTCGTATTTTGTGGGGAAGGAGGAGTAAAGAGATCCTTGTCCAGTAACAGATGACCCCCTGAAGAAGTCCCCTCTTGTGCCTGTCAGGCACGGGCCTAGATGCCTTCTCTTATCTCCTCAGAATTCTTTGAAGTAGCTGTTATCTCTTTCTCGCAGTTTAAATAAAGCGGACCCAGAGAGGCTGAATGACCGACCAAATGTCATCCTAGTAAGGGGCAGATCCAGGATTCAGCCCCAAGTCTTTGGAATTCTGAAGCCCATGCTCTGTTTATGCTGTGCTGGCTTTAATTCAAAGAGGAAAAAGTCTATCAAGAGTTAAAGTGTCTTCTCTTAAAGTGACTTTTCATACTTAAGGAATATTTGCAGCTGGTGTTTTTGGACCTGTAGGTTGCTTAGGCATGCCAAAAGGAAGTTGTAAGTCCGTTACATAGTTTTCACGTGCAAGGATTCTGGGCTAGTAGAATAATTTTTTCCCTTTTGAAATTTCAGTGGTCACTGGGTGGAGCTACCTAAAAAATTCTTATGTTAACAACATCATGTTCTTTTATGTGATCTCAACCCATCTGTTTTGTATCTGTGCTAGATATTCTGCATGCTTCATTCCTTTTTTTTTTCCTTTAATGGCCGCTATGAAATAAAGGATTTATTAGGGGACTAATACTGTTAAGGGACAGTAAATAGTAATTACATATATATTGATTTTTAATGGGTGGATGATTAGTCATTGGTTATAGATGTTTCTAATTTTATCAACTCATATTATGCTTTAAGGCTTATGATTTAAGCCTGTGCTTAAAATTTAGTCTTCAATCCAGCATTAATTAGGAGCCATGGAGTTTCTTTGTCTTCTCTTAATTGAGCTTATTTATTTGTAATTTCATCAAAAAAGTGATCATATGAATAAAAGAAGTAGTTTATTTCCATTTGGTTACATCTTGTGGTAAACTGTTATTGTGATTGAGGCTCATATTTAATCTTATCAGATTATACAAAGTAAAATTTGTTTTAGTAAATTCAAGTAAACAAAAAGCTTCAATTGATTTTGAGCTAATCATTATCACAGCTGATTTTATAAACTTTTAGGTTGAAAAGCTTTCTAAATTTTAGGAGCTATGTTTGGGTCTGTGCCATTACAAAATACTGCTTTTGTAAAATGCCTCAAGTTTACAAAGCCTGTTTCAAATCATTAAAACAAAGTGCTTAAGAACAGATGTTACTATATGTTAGAAGTAAAAAAAGTCTGGTTTTTGAGTTTTAATTATAGTAGCATTAGAAGGATTTTGAACTGGCACACAACATTTCTGGTAAAACAAAAGAATGTATTTTTAAAGAAGTATTTAAAAATTAACATGTCATATGATTTTATAACTTTTGCCTGCCTATTAGTAATTGGCACTGACAAGTTAAAAGTTTTATTTTTACTAGAGAAGTGAAAATCTCCAAGATATTAAAGAGCTAGAAAGCTATTAACTGTAATTTAGATGAAATAAAATATAATTATGCTAATGGGTCTTGTTGTGCATCCTAAAATGGATTTGAGTCCATTTGCCCATCTAGAAAGCATTTGCATCTCCGCTAGCATAATGGCAGCCATAGTTCTATATACTAAGAAACAAGGTGGATAAGCAAAAATCCCTGCCCTCAAAGTACTAGTTTAGTCACTTAACCTTTATTAAGAGCTGATCTTCGATTGTGCATCACCTTATTTATGTGAATTACTATGCCTCTACCTTTCCTCACTTTCTATAATAGGTAGGATCAAATAATGAGATTATTAAAAACATCATTTTCCAACCAATATGCCATGACTAAAATACACCGAAGAGACTCTGGTATCTTAGATATCCTTTTAGATTCCAGAAGACTGCCAGGGTGAGCAAGTGTGCAAGTATGAATGTGTGCGCACACGTGTGTGGAGACAACAGAAAGGTACCCCTGTTCTAGTATACCTTGTCTAGCTTGGCATTCCTCAAACCGCAGAAGGTTGAGAAACATCAGTTACTTAACTGAAACTATAATTCTGAGCCAGGAGTCCTGGAAACTATAGCATGGACCTGACAAGTTTAATGGCTGCTATTTTTAACTGGCTGTATTGGACTTAGAGGAACTGCAACTCATCCCTGAATTTTGAATAGCATGGACTCCGAATACTAGCTAGAACAGAAGAGGTTGAAAATGCACTGACTTCCATTTCTGGGACAAGATGGTTTAGACTCCCTTATTCCTGCCGCACCCCTATAAATACAACTATAAATACCTTGGATTTAACTGACATCAGTAAAACGGCTCAGAAATGGAAAGAAGGTAGATTAGCAGTACTTGAAGAATGACAATGTGGAGAGTTCAGTGGATTTTCTTTTTTACCTCCCGTTTACTTCTGGAGTGGGAGCAGGAGAGACCTACTGCTGAGATCCACCAAAGGGCACAGAAAACAAAAACAAAAGCTTGCTTTCTCTAACCTCTTTCCCCAGGCAAGAGAAAGCTCAACAGAGACTTAGTGGGACCCCACACCTGGAGCCCAGTGGGCAGTCTGATCTGCCCAGAGCCCCAGCAAGAACAGCAAAGCCTGGGGCCCTGGTGGGTGGTCTGATCTGCCAGCAGCATCAAAGCCCTGGCCATTTCAGTCCCTCTGCCCCAGCCGTAGGCCCCAGCCGTAGGCCCCAGCCGTAGGCCCCAGCCGTAGGCCCCAGCCGTAGGCCCCAGCCGTAGGCCCCAGCCGTAGGCCCCAGCCGTAGGCCCCAGCCGTAGGCCCCAGCCGTAGGCCCCAGCCGTCTGATCTGCCTACAGCAGCAACAAGAACAAAGGCCAGGCCATGGTAGCAGCTGTTACTTGTTTCCCTGCCATCCACCCCATGGCAGAAGGAGATCCAGGCCTGGGAGCTTCTGACCGCACCCCATTCTCCTTTAAGGTTGCCCAGTGAGATCAAGTGCGACTACTTGCTAAAATATAAGACTCTTTGATCTAGAGTCTAATAAAGGCCACAGTGTCCAAGATACTTACTAAGCACCAGGAAAGCCACAATTTGAAAGAGAAAAGGGCTTCAGCTGAGGCCAATACCGACTTTGAATCGGATATTGGAATTATTTCATGGGAGTTTTAATCAGCTGTCATAAAACTGCTCCAACAGTTGGTCACAAATTTTCTTGAAACAAATGAAAATAAAGATCTCAGCAAAGTAGAGCCAAGAGCATTACCTTATGAATCGGAGTTGGACTGTGAAAGAAACAGATCAAGAATGGCACCTTACCTTTTGGCTAAGCAACTGGAAGGAAATGTGAAGTTGGCCTTCAACTGAGATCAGGAGAAAGACTGAAAAGCGCAGGGGTTCATTTTCATATGCGTTGAGGAATGTGCTGGTCCTTTTCTCTTGTCCCCTGTGCTCCTACAAGCCTTGTTGATTAAAAGGAAGTACTTAGAAAAGCACAGTTGATCCATCCCTGGGAAACTGGTTAAAAATAAGCTTTACTAACTTGCATATTCCTTGTAATATGCAGGGACTTTTCTTTCTTGCCTAACTTGAAAAATTCCCCAAATGTCTGAATATTCTATTTTACTGTCTTGCCTGAACAGTTTATATCCACTTATTTTATACTCTCTTCTTATTTTTTTCCCCTAAAGCAGTTATTTTCCAGATCATCTCCTTCTTTAGACCTAAAAACTGATTACTACAATTATGATTCAAAACCTATTTTCTGCTGCCCTGCACTGAGCTGGGTAATTAGGTATAAATGCTTATTTCCTTTGTGTGCTTTGCCTTTTTGTTAACTGTTTTTTGGTTAAAAGACCAGAGGTTACATTATTGCCTGCTGAATATGCTTATATTAACAATTGTAAAAAGTAAATTACTTTTGGGAGTATTAATGAATAGACATTTAAATTGCATAGTTAAATCTTTTCCATCCTTTACTAAGCAAACAATTGGATTATCTCCCTCTCTGTAAGAATTTAAACAACAGTTTATATGCCCTGTGGGGGTGGGAGAATATTTGTTTCAGAGAAAAGTTGGAAATCTGAATGGCTCACAGCCATTACAACTTTGTGATTTGTAGTGTGATTATAAATATTAAAATTTAGATCACCAGTCCCGGCATGCTTTTCAGGGAACGCTAATGATTAATAGGTGCAGCGTGGGTGATGGGAGTTGAGGATGAAGGAGAGATGCTGGTTTTCTGACTTCAAGACTTAGCTGCTGATGTGTCTTCACATTTGAATATGGGGCGGGGATGAGGGGGGTAAGTATTTTATATGGTGTTTGCCAGACTTGACAGAGAAACTTTTATTCCTTAAGGACTCCACAAGATGCCAATTTGGGAAACCCCAATTTAGAGTGTTAGCTAAACCATTTTGGTTTCTGTGGTGCTATATAAACTTTACATAATCCTGTTGCAACTAAAATGAATAATAGAGAAAGGAGCATATTGCTGGCTTTGAGGTTTCTTTCGCTAATTTATGTAACTTAAATGAGATAATTTTATTTAATTCAGAATTAGGTCTGACTTGTTATGGAGATCCATAAAACATGGTTCTGAGTGGGAAGAAATTAACAGTACTCTACAGAAGTATCACTGAAAAAAAAAAAAACCTGTTAACGAAGATAGTAACTTCTGGGCCCAAATAATAGCTAATGGCAGGAGACATACTATTACAGGAATAATGTAGCATTTGGAGAGCTATATTAGTGGCATATTAACAGAACACACTCCTTTTATAAATATAATTTACAGTGTAACCTCATACTGCCAGCCTTCCATAATTTTTAGTTTCAGTTTTTAAAGACTAGAGTATGCATGCAGAATTTGACAATTGTGATAATTTTAATACTAGTTATAAGTGATTAGGTTCATGAACACTAGTAGAAAGTTAGGAGCAAGTTTCCAAAAAGTTGTTTCTCTATGAAATAATTTCTTTGGGTCAGTTTCTGACATATAGTCCCACATGTAGAAAATAACAATGGGAATGTGCAGCTCTTAATTTAAAAATGAAAATTGGGCTTTTCTCGCGCCTGCCTTGAGAGAAATGGGGAGAATCCATGTGTTCATGCCTAGGGCAGACCCTGCTAAGCACTTGGTTTTGTCTCTATTTCTATAACATACTATGTTCTAAGTGCTTGCCTTTAGCACTTTTTCTTTCTGGGCTTCTTGCAGTTCTTCTGAGGGGGATGCTTCTAGCAGTTCCGTTCAGAGAAATGGGATATGTTTGTGTTTTCTGGGGCTCTGTCTTCTGTCCTTTTTGGTCTGCACTCTTAAGTAATCTCGTTTGCATGAATGGCTTAAGTTACCTCCTGTTCACTGGTGCCTCCTTAGGGAGTACAGGGATTGAGAATTTAGATCTTGGAGTTCCTTATGTTTTGGTTCCAGTCCTGACCCAGCCATTCACTGTCTGGCCCTAGAAAACCCGTCTTGGCCTCAGTTTTCCTAATCTATAAAATGGGGGGTGGGTTGTTTCTTGGCTGTTACGATAGGTAATGATATATATTTCAAATGAGAGAATCCATGTAAAGTTCTTAGCAGCATGCTTGGCCAATGGTATGCTGTCAATGGTGGTTGGTGTCTTCATCTACATGTTGACCCCTTCCTTGAACTTCATATTCCTGTCTAATGTCCTCTGTAGATCTCTTCCTGGATAGTTCATGGAAATCCATATTTTGATTTGAATCAGTGTTTTGAAAACACCACCATGTGTCTCCTTTCTCAGTTTTCTACTAGCTCTTTGTCATGTAGCCCCTCTCATTTGATGGTATCATTATTTACTCAGTAACTGTTGCCAGAAGTCTGTAAGTCATTCTTTCATCTGCCCCCCAAGCTTGTCATTCATTACACTGTCAGTGTTTTTAAACAATTTATTTGAGAGAGAGAGTGCACGTGTGAGTATAGGGGAAGGGGCAGAGGCAGAGGAAGAGACAGAGTCCCAAGCAGACTCTGAACAGATCACAGCCTGACATGGGGCTCAATCCCACAACCCAAGATCAGCACCTGAGCCAAAGCCAAGAGTCGGTCTCTCAATTGACTGCACCACCCAGGGGCCCCCACTACATTGTCAGTTCACTTTAAGTATCTCTGTTATGTCTACTCTATTGGTTTAGGTATTTATCACCTCATGCTTAGGGTAAAGTAGTAACTTCCTAACTGGCCCCCATTCATTATTCAACCCATCTTCCACTCCTCTGCCTTTCTCCCATTCATTATTCAACCCCTCTTCCACTCCTCTGCCTTTCTCCCTTTCTAGCTACTTCTCGCCCTCTGATTTTTCAAACCAGCAATACCAAATAGCTTGTAGTATCCAGCACAAACCATGTTTTGACTTGGCTGTAGGCTGTTCCACACACGCCTACTAATTTCTGGAATTTTCCCCTTTCCCTTGTTGGCCCGAAAAATGTATTTATCTTTCCAAGCCTTCCTAAGTGTTTGTCTCAGAGGCTTCCTCTGACCACCTTCCTATCCACAGATAATAAATTATTGGTATTATACTGTTTTAATTCCTTGTTCTATAACATTATACTGAAATCATGTATATGTACCAACAGTAATCTGTTAAGATTAGGTGTTTCCTGAGGACAAGAATTGCTTTATTAATCTTTTGTTTATTTGTATTTTTATTGGTCTTACTTCCATGGGGGAAAATGAAATAAGTGAATAAACTGTGCAAATATCAATAGAATTTAATGTCAGTGCTTCGATATCCAATATTTTTTTTCTCCTCTTAGCAAGTCTCCTTGATACATGCTCCATCATATATGAGCTAACCAAGACTTAGAGTCCATATCCTACTATGGCCCTAACCCTAGCCCTTCAAACACATGCATCCGTGCGCGCGCGCACACACACACACACACACACACACACACACACACACACCCCAGTCAAATTTTCCGGAACTTTTGGATTAGCAGAAATTGCTATGTATACTCTACAGTCAGTCCTCTCATAAAAGTGGTGAATATATCCTGCATAGATTCAGACCAGAGAATGGTGTGCTACATAAAATCTAAAGAAAGGTCTGCTAAACTTTTCACTGAACTGTCAAGGTTTGACAGAGGTACTAATTATGCCAGTATAAGTACCGAGTTAGTAAATGTTAGTCTTAACTCTTTGAATTACTCAGCTTTGACAGTTGAGCTAGATTTGTTCTTTTAGCTTTTAGCTTATTGGAGAGCCACTGCCAAATAAGCCTCCCCTTTCTATTTTCAAGGAACAATCTGAATGATACTGAACTTAATTCTTCGAAGTGTCAGGTCTTTAATTGTTAACATTTAGGCAACAGTTCCCGAGACTTTGATTTTAATAATTTTCCATCTTGTGTATTTCTTTAGCAGTAGCTATTATTAGGCAAGCTTTTTTCCTTTGGTTTAGTCACTGTACCTAAAGTAACCCAGCTTGGTGTGTGTGTTGGAGGTGGGGTGGCACCAGAAGTATTAAAGAGAAAAACAAGTGTCAGAGCAACATTCCTGTCCTATCACTGCCAGAAAACTACAGGAAGACAAGGAAAGCACTTCTTGATGGAATGATCTATCTGAGCTCTTCTTTAATGGCAATGACTAACAATGGTGAGATAAGAGGAAAAGACCACTATTACCTTAATTATTATTTTTATATATATTTATGTGTCTATAGAATGTAGCTAAGACTTCATTCTTACTGCTAATGTCGTTATTATTGTATTTGTAATTTGTTTCCTTTTTACCCAGCCACCGTTTATTTTCCCTCAGCTCACATCAGAACTATATAGAAAATCGTAGGAAAGTACAGACTTATTAGTAAATCGGTAGAGAAATAGCTAGACGTACCATAATTTTTCAGTTTTATATACTTGTGTAAAATTGTGTGCTATGATAAGTTTATCAGTGGCTTTGTTCATTCCTAGTTTATTTTTGATCCATCATTCACCAAATACTTACCGAGGGTCTAATATATACCAGGTACTCATTGAGTGTATATTCTAAATGTAACATAATACTACATATTATAAATATGCATTACATAACTCAAATACACACATGTTTATGTGTATACATATGCATACATGCACACACACAGGTGATATTCATTATTTGCCACAGTTATGTTCTATGAAGTTGCCCCAAACACTAAATGAATGCTGAACCACTGCTCCTAGGGGCAATACAGGGTTATGCTCCTGAGAGCTGTTGGTCACCTATTTAATCAATATATAACCTCTTACATGTATTTTTGTTTGAAGATACCTTATTTCATACATACTGTTGATGGATTAACATTGAATCAATACTAACAGCTCTGTAATTCATTCTTGAATGAAGCTCATCTCACACATGTATTTTCTCCTTAAGGCCCATCACAGCCTTCTTGCACTTAGCTAGATAGCCCTTCAGCATTACATTTGAAGGCCATTTTAAACAGTGAAATGACCAAGAAGAGGCACAAAATGTAAAAAATGCACTAAATGACAAAAAGGACACTTGCTTACAGTATGACGACTGAAACATGAAGGCCGAGTGTCACCTTGTTCACCCTTAGCTGGTAACATCCACATCAGGCAACTCAGGTATTTCACTGTTGGGCATGTGTTTGTGAATGTGAAAGTGCAGTGGGTATTGATTTTGGGTTACAAATAAATGTTAGTAAGTGACTTTGTAAATACTCTACAAATGATGAGGATTGGCTATATATCAACTGTGTGTTTGTGTGTGTAAATATATGTATATATGAAATACGAATTTGTTCTTGGTCTTTATTTCCCCCATCTGTTTCTTTCCTTTTGTTAATTGGTGTTTCTTTTTCTTCATGGTTTTCCTGTATCCTTGTGGTACATTGTATAATCTATTATAAAGCAATGAAGCTTCTAGACCTATGATATGGACAAGAAGTTCATACTGTTTCAGTGAACATAATTCATATTAACTTAATTACATTATAAACTTAATATTTGAGACCTAAACATTGGTTTCATTTATGTATATCAAGTCACTTAAAATAATTTGTACAGATATGTAAACAAAATTAAGACCTTTGATTAGCAAGATCTTAGAGATATACCTCTAAGCCATTAAAGACATTTTTTAAACTATGAAATAGATGTATGGAGGATTGTATTAAGTATGTGTGTATATTAAAAGTAGTGAAATGAAAACTCATGAATCCATCATCCAGGTGATGAAAGGGAATATTTCTAAGTACTTTTAAAAGCCTTTTGTATGCCCCTTCCCGAAAATAGGCCCCCCCCAACTGCTCTCCTGGCTTTTATATTAATCATTCCTTTTGGTTTTCTTTATAGATTGACCACCTAGGTATATATGTCCAAAGAGTGTATTATTTAGTCTTTAAAAACTGAGTAGTGAGGACAAATTTAGGTATGTAAGGAAAGGGCAATATTACCAGTATAGTATGAAGCTTCTCAGGAGAAGAAAAGCTGAATAGAGCCTCTTGTTCACGGTCTGGCTTCAGATACCCTGAGAGTGTATAGGAACCCTGTCTGGGAAGTCAGTTGGCAAGGTCCCAAGTAAATCCCACGACACGGGGCTCCTCACAGACAGGACACCAGTGCTATGTATGGGGGCTGGTTTACTGTTCTGCAGGGATATGGTCAGGGGGCTTGAGCTGCTCTGCATTCTCCTGCTTTTCAGTCCCCTGAGACCCGCCTCCAGCTCTCAGGAATATACCAAATGCTATGGAGCAAAATGACAGTCTTCTGCTAATCCAGGCGGCAGAGAAGAGCAGGAATCTAAACAGCCCCTGGTCAGAAAAAGCCAAACAGAAGAATCTGGGTCCAGCACACCTACTTCACCTTGTTTTGGGGTCAGGGGATCATTGGCAGTGGGAATTTTCGACAGCTCACAGTTTGGACTGGTTAACCTCTCCTGCTGTCAGCCTGAGGTCTCCCTTATACTCCTGGGGGCTCCGTTTATGCATCTCCTGTGTTGGGTCTCCTCTTTGCTGTCTCTTCACATCCTTTCTGCTGATCTAGTCTCTTGTTTTGGCAAACATCTTAAAATAACTTCTTCAGATAGTATGCATTGCGAGTAATTTATTGAGCTCTTTCATGTCTGAAAATGTCTTTGTGGTTATTGATTTTTCTGACTGGATATAGAATTAAAAGTTAGAAATTTCCTCCATGATTTTGAAGTTGTTGCTCTGTTGTCTTCTTGCTTTTAGTATTGCTATTGAGAAATTAGAAGCCATTTGGCTTCCTGATCTTTCTGTGTGAACCATATGATCCTCCCCTCCCAGCACACCATCCTTCCTTCTACTTCTAGAAATGGAAAATCTGGCCCACAGTGCTTTTAGGTTCCACAGTGGCATGTGTGGACGTGGGCCTATGATCTATTCTGTTGAGTATTTGGTGGGTCCTTTCAATTTGGGAAACTCCTGATTTAAGTTCTGGGAAATTTTCTTGGATGATTCTTTTGTGTTCTTCCACTCCATTTCTTTTGTTCTTTTTGCTTTACTTTCTGGGATATTTCCTCAACATTATCTTCTAGCCCTTCTATTGAGCTTTAAATTTCTTAAGGTATTTCTTTTTAAAGAGCCCTTTTTTTCTTTTCTGAAAGTTCTGTTTTTGTTTCATAGTTATAATAGCTTTCTGAGGATATTCATGGTAGTTTGAAGGGTTTTTTTGTTTTTGTTTAGTCTTTTTCCTTTAGGTTGCTCTTTCTGTTTTGTGATCTCTGTCTTCCAAATTATAGACTATTCTCCAGATATCTTGGAAGTTTGGAGGTGTACTCATGAGTAGGAATAGAGCAGTGGTTCTCAGCTGGAGCCAGTTTTGCCCCCCCCCCCAGGGGACATAGGACAGTGTCTGGAGACATTTTTGGATGGCAGAACTTGGTCGGGGGTGCTGCCTGGATTGCTGTTAAGCATCCTGCAATGCAGAGGATATCCTTGCCCAGTAAAGACCTATCCAGGCTTTCAAAATGTCAGTAGTGCTGAGGTTGGAAATCCTACAGTAGAGGGGCTGAAAGCTGACTGACAGCTCTGAACTTGTGGGCGGGGCTTGTTGAGCAATTCAAGTCATTATCTATAGGTCTTTCCTTCTGGCCTGGTCAGGTACACAACAGAAAATCTTTTCTCCTCCTGCCTGAAAGCTAAAGCTCTAGCTTCTTACATCCCCCTGTTAAGGGAGAAAGAGGTAGGGCTGTCTGTATTCAGTTTGTGTTGTGATCACTCAATCCCGTAGCTTTCCATTTACTCTTATCCACTTCCTCAACTGCCTTGTGCCCCAATTCTCAGACTCTATGTTTTACCCTCTGTAGAGCGGGTCTCTGTTAGAATGATGGTAGGGCCTTTGCACAGTGGGATGGAGTGTGGGTCCTCGGGCCCTAACTGCTGCTCTAGAGATTTCTTTCAAACCTGTTCTTTTAGCCCCACCCTCTAGTTCCAGGGTTATCTGGTGCTGCCAGCTCAAGAGTTTCTTGAGGATTCTGGAGTATAAAATGCGTTTGGTTTATGAACTTGCCTTATTTTCTCTTTGCACTTCAGCTTTCCTGACTCTACTAAGTCAGTTACCACTACTCCACCACTGCTTTTTTGCTTCCCAAATTTGAGAATTACTACTGTCACTTCTAGTTTCTCCTAGTCCTTTTTAAAAAGTGATAGCCCCTTTGGTATCATTTTAGTGAGGTCTGGGGAGGAAGATAAATTAGATGCATTGTGTTAAATCTGTTATCCTGGAAACCAATATGCTATATTCTAGCCTGATTTCAACCTTAATTCTAGTGTCCTTTTTTGATATATTTACTTTTGGTATCAAAATTGTTCATTTCCAGAGCGCCTGGGTGATTCATTTGGTTAAGCATCCAACTCTTGATTTCAGCTCAGGTCCTGATCCTCAGGACCCTGTGTCGGGCTCCCTGCTCAGCAAGGAGTCTACTTAAGGATTCTCTCCCTCTCCCTCTGCCTTTCCTCTCTCTTTCTCTCTCAAATAATAAATAAATCTTTTTTTTTAAATAGCTCATTTCCTAGACTTAACCTTTCTTCACATAAATAAATACCAGAGGAGAGGACTCTGTGACTGCATAGAGACACAGGTGCATTCTTTTCAAAACCATAGGCCATGGTACAACAATATTTATTCACTTGCAACACATTCTGGTTTCACTGACCTCTTACTTAAAAACAGAATTCTAGGGCGCCTGGGTGGCTCAATGGGTTAAGCCTCTGCCTTCGGCTCAGGTCATAGTCTCAAGAGTTCTGGGATCGAGCACCACTTCGGGCTCTCTGCTCAGCGGGGAGCCTGCTTCCCCCTTTCTCTCTGCCTGCCTCTCTGCCTACTTGTGATATCTCTCTCTCTGTGTCAAATAAATAAATCTTTAAAAAAAAAAACAGAATTCTGCAAGCTGCCACCTGCCTCAGATGGAACTTTCTGCCACAATCCTAATCAAAATTCATTATTCTAAAAGTTGAAGAGAGAACATCTATTTCATCAAATCTGAAATGCTATCAATTCTTATTGCATTTTGATTAACATGCTGGCCAGAATTAGTAGAAATAAGAGAAAGATAATAGCTTATGATGGTGGCTTACTATCTGTCAGTATTTTCCTCCACATAAATACTCGAGAATCAGCTGTACCATAGACCCCCCCGCGCCCCCCCCCCCCCCGCAACAAAAACACACATACAGGTGAAATTTCAAGCATGAAAGATTTTCGGCCAGATGAATGGCCAGACTTAGGCCCTCTGAATTTTTGCTGTTCCTTAAAATATCATTCAAGTATAATAAGTGTAAAACAATTACTGTATTACACACACTTTATTATACCCTCTTTTTTTAAGATGGGAAACCAAGCCAGAATATTCATAGTATTACTTGCCCATTTTCAACCTGTCAACCAAATAAAGGTACTCAAATCCTGTATACTCACTTAAATTTTTATCAATTTCCACTGAGTATCTGGTTGGTGGATTAAATCATAAGAAAAACTTAAGGTATATTTCAATGTCTTTTTGTGTACTAAATTTGATTCACTTTTGCTAACTCCTTGGGTGCCATTGAAATGCCTTACTTTTTGACCTGTCTTCAGGTCATCAGTAGTTAATAAACTCCTTTTCCTTGCTTCACATTCTAGAATTAGCCTAAAGAATTGAGGATTGGGTTTGACTTTTATTCATAGACTTAAATGCCTCTCCACCCCCCACCCCGAATTCCTTTTTCTCTCCCTTTTCTGTAGCTTTCTTCATTTTACTGTTACTAAAAGGGCAGGGAGAGAAGCTAGGCATTTCTAACTCACCTTTCATCAAACAGGAAAAGGTTAAAAATTGACTCTATTGTCCACGAATAATCCCACATACAGATCTTGAGAATGAAAACGTTTGTGGGAGTCCTGCCTCACTTTGTTATATTGTCTTCTCTTAGAGCAAAATCTTTGAGTAGTTCGGAGTGGTTATTGAAAAGGTCCTCTTTCTTCAGAGTTCTGAAAGGCACATTATTACCACTTTTTTTCCTTCCAGTTGAGCTTTGTTAGGTTGCTTGAAGAGAGAGATTTGAGGCTGTGGTGTAACTGATGTCCAGATGATGGCATGGTGAAATCAACTAATTCATATGATGTTAGAGAAATGTTTAAGTCTGGGTTAGATTATATTCTTTTCCTTGTCCCCTAATTGAGAGAAAGACAAACTCCTTTAAGGCAAGCAGGATCACAAGTGCCCCAGTGTAAATGAAGAACTTAGCTGCTGATTGACCATGGGCATCCACATGTACTGTTTTTACCTGTAAAAGCTGATGAGGGTGTTACTTTTCCTGGTGGGAGGGATATACCTGTGTATACATGTACATGTATTTAATGACTTAAACTATACTTGCTTTCAGATAAATTGCTACAGTATATTGCTGTTGTGTTCTGTATTATTCAGTAGTCAATTCAAGCATGTCCATGTACAATTCAATCTTTGGATTATCTTTGGTTCAGATACTTATTTGATAACTATTAATCGCAAGGAACTGTGTGTACCCACGTGTGTGTGTATGTAATGCATGGGCCCGGGCATTGGTGTTTTATCAGTCATCCCAGTTGATTCAATTGTATGGCCAGTATTAAAAGCCACCAGTTTAGGGAGAGAGCTGGATGACTCAGATGAGTAGCCCAGTGGCTTTTCTGGCAGAAAGTACTTCCTTTTCTGTGGTAATTTAGAACAATTCCAATTTGAAATTTAAGGAAGATAGATTTCTCTGTCATGTCTTGTGAGACTGGAGAGGCTATTGGAGGCAAAATCATGCAGGGCTTTCTCTTTGTGAAGTGCCTCTTTGAGTATTTTGGCCAGACTTTACTGGGGTATATTTTCCTATTTGGGAATTATTTGTGTGTTTTGGTTCTTAGCTAAATATATGCATTGAAAATACCTTCTTTCTCTGGAATTTTGAGCAGAAACGTAAGATCAGATTTCCATTTTTAAAACATGACTCCAAGAATGAGTGGGAGAAGCAAGTTCTTAAGCAGTCCTGGTAGAAGATGGTAGTAGCTTAGATCTGGGTATGTTACATGGAGAGAGGTGGAGAGGATTGAGAGAGAGTTGAGAGAAAGTCAGTGGACTTGTTAGTGATTGGATAGGTAGTGGGTAGAAGGGGTCAAGAATGACTTAAGTTTCTCCTTCAAAAGGTAAAAGCTGTGTGTACTGCCACTGTGATTTCTTACTCTAAGACGTTGATAATATATGTAGAATTTTACAAAAATTATTTGCCTTGAATATAAGAATGTAAGAATTTTCATAAGTCATTTTAAAATGCAGATTTGCTTTCTATTCTGGTTTAATAACATGAATTATTTATCTGATGGATTGTAGAAAAATATGTTCAAATTTGTGGTACTTAAATTTGATCTTAAACTACAGCCATAGTAGACACTGAAACATCAGTAAGATGTTGATGGGGATGTTAATTAAAAGCAATGAATTAAACTTGGCCTTTTTTTTTTTTAAGGGGTCCCTTCAGTGTTGTACGACGATGTATCAACAGAGAAACTGGGCAACAATTTGCTGTAAAAATTGTTGATGTAGCCAAGTTCACATCAAGTCCAGGGTTAAGTACAGAAGGTAAGAGATGGATTTCAAGTAAGTTATTTGATGTCTGGCTTTATTTCATCTCCAAAATCCATTTATCAACCTAACTTTCATCTGGGGGTGGGGAAGTGGTGGGTATAATGTAGTGGGAAGTGGGTGGAGACAGTTTAAATTTCATTCTAGTTTGTCAGTTCTAGAACATGGTATTTGAAAGATAGCTAGAGTAATTACAGTTATAGAAACCCATAAGATTGCTCTAGGCCTATTGTTTTTGACTAGGAAGAAGTGAAATCTAGATATCTATTTGTAAGGTCTAATTTTGAGTCCTGTGGTATGGAAGATGAGATGGGAAGGGAGGGAGGGGAAATAATGGCAAAGATGTGATAATTGCAGTTCAAAGAAATTAGGATGAATTCCCTCCAAATCCATAACTTACCACCTTTATGATTATGGTCTAATAGTACTAAAGACTCCTATATCACGTTTGGCTTAAGTCACTTAGAGTGCATATGTGAAAATTGGAAAGATCAGTACAGTTATGATGTGCAGGACTTAAGCTTTGGTTTTAAGACCTTGATAATGATTAATCATATTTATATGTAAATGTTTTTAAACAGTAGGTAAGCATTTTAAAGTTACTTATTTCTTATATAGTTATTTTTTATATCATCCTTGCTTTACCTGGCCACAGTTCCAGTGTGCTCCTACTTCAGCTGGCACAATTGATTGTATTTATTTTTCTAATTAGCCTGTCTTCCAAATTCAGGCTATTTAACAGTGCAGTAAAAGCTACCCTCCTACAGTCTTTTTTTTCCCCCCAGGAACAATGCAGTTGATCACTGAAGTTGGAAAAGCTAAGGCAGAGTAGCCTATTTATATTTTATCCAGTTATCCTGGCTTTGGAAAGTAGAATCCCACATTCCACGTGCTCCAAGTTAATCTGTTTCTATAGATCTTTTTTCAGGATCCTTGCTTTTAAATACTTTTTTAACCCTTTGAATTATTATTATTATCCATATACTGATTATAGAAGATTCTTAGAAGTTGTTACTCACAAGAAGCACTGATTTTTTTAAGTGCTTTAATCCTTAAAATGTTATGGTAAGATTCAGAGGTTTTAGATCTCATGGTTTCATTCTCTGGAATTGGCTATTATTACTTTTTAATATGAATTATTTTATGAATTTAGCAGAATTTAGAATTTACTCCAAAGCAGCCTTTGCAACTTAATTATGTTTCCTAAAACTTAGCTGGATTTAAGTTTAATATACTGTCTGTGATTTTTTATACCTCAGTTGTCAATGAATAAAACCTTCCTAGGTCATGAACATAGTTTACTAAACCTATAGATGTGTTGAATCTTTCTCTTAATGTTCTGTTACTGTTGATAAACTTAGTCTAGTTTAAAATTACAAGTCTAAATCAGTTACTCAATATACCAATTTTATATTGATTTAGCTCATTGTTATATCTAATTCTGAATCTCTTCAGGCTAAAGACATTTTTAGGGAGGCAATTGATTACTTTCTCAGTTTGCTGAGATTGTTTATTGACAGATTTCTTCCGCAAGGGATCTCAGGCACTATAGACTCTGACTGCCAGGCTGAACCTTTTTTTTTTTTTTTTTTTTTCCATTTTCACCTAGTTAGGGAGTCAAATGCCAAACTTAACAAAAAAAGAGGTGGGGGGGGACGGGGTGGGTTGGGATGTAATCCATGTCTCTGAGTTTGTCTTGTCTTTACCTAATACATGGGAGCCTGTCACTGAAATTGTAGTTCATTCCTTCATTGTTTTGGCATTGCTCTTGCTATATAAACGTCTTCAAGTCCAGTTCTGAAGACAAGGCCAGGTCATTTCATTTATCCTATAGAAGGGCCACATCCTATAGATAATAAATGATACCAGTTGAATTCTGCATATTACTCATGATTTTATCTGGTTCTGATAAGAGTTCTTTGCTACTCAAATGAGAATGTGCCATTTGTCCTTTATATTTATGGCACCAAAATGTAGTTTTCCCATCTTCTTTAGCACAGTGACAAAGAAGCAAAATCAAAATTCCATCTCCATTACTCACCCACCTTTCCTTTCTTCCCTTCCCTTTTCTTTCTTTCTTTCCTTCCTTCCTTCCTTCCTTCCTTCCTTCCCCCCTCCTTCCTGCCCTTCCTTCCCTCCAGTGGTGTTCCCATATCCTCTTATTGCTCATGCTCACACTATCTTACTTTAACCTGGACACATCTTAAGATATATATAATATTTTATTTATAAAATCTCTGGCTAATTTCCCCTCCCCAATGTCTATTAACTCGTTTCCAGTCACTGAATGCAAAACATCTTAACCCTTTGGCCCTTCCAGTCCATTTACTAACTGTTAGGGTCCAAATATGACCTCATTCATGGCTAAGTGTAGGAGATGCTATATTAAGAAAAAACATATTATGAAGTGAAATTTGACACAGTAAAAAGGCATCCATAAGTTTAAATATCTAGAAATAGCTGTATTTACTGTTACATTCTCTTCTAATTAAACCTCTCAAGCAATACATAATTTAAAATCTGTTTTATTCTTTATTCTTTTTCCACTTTTTAAATTTATTTTTTATTTAAATTTTGCTTAGTTGACATATAGTGTAGTATTGTTTCTAGAGTAGAATTCAGTGATTCATCACTTCCATTTTATTTTTTAATTTTTGTCTTTGTGGTTTATTTGACCTTGTCATTGCCTCAGTATTTTTTCCTGTTTTAGTGCATTTGTATTCAAACACATTATTGAGTAAAATGGGTTTTGTAAAGGGACACCTGAGGTCCTAATATATGCTCTTTACTTAGATAGATTATTATAATATGAAGACATATACAAAGAGCACCCACTTTTAAAAGATTTCCTTTATTTATTTGAGAGAGAGAACGAGAGATAGCATGAGAGGGGAAGAGGTCAGAGGGAGAAGTAGACTCCCCATGGAGCTGGGAGCCAGACATCTAACTCCATCCTGGGACTCCAGGATCATGACCTGAGCTGAAGGCAGTTGCTTAACCAACTGAGCCACCCAAGGTGCCCAAGAGCACCTACTTTTAAGAGGCTTACAGTTAAAGAGTCTTCAACCATTGTTTCTAATATTGTTTTAATAAGAACATGTAATAAATCCTAAATACATAATTTACAAAGTAGCTTTTGAAATGAAATCCTATGTATTAGTTGGAGACCACTTTTATGTTTTAATATTCTAAATTCTTGATATTCCACTGGAGATGTAATTATTTGAATATCTGTTTTCCATTTTTCCCATTAAAATCTTTTTTTTTTTCAGTAGGGGTTCTTAATTTGCAGGTTATAGGATATCCAAGAACCCTTTAAATTGTAAGCTCAATTATAAATACATGTTCATTTTCCTAGGAAGGAAGTCCATAGCTTTTATTAGATTCCTAAAAAGGCATATTATTCCTAACTGGTTGAATTTCTTCTTTCACATGTATGAAAAAAATGAAATTGATGCTTATGAACATGAGATGAATAACAAGTTTTTATTAAATGAAAGCTGGCTGAATTTATATTAGGATATTACTTCTGATCAGAAGATATTTTCATACATACATACACAGCCTCCATTAATGAAATTCCTTGATGAATATCTTAAAACTTTTAATGAGTGCACATTTTATCTCTTACATCTCTTTATCCCTACTAAACCACTAATTAAATTTGACTTTTTTTAAAAAAAAAGGTATCAAAATTAACTTAGGCAAATTCTTATAAGGAAATTTTAAGGAACATAAGATATATAGAATTGGAAATTGAATTGACAGTTCTGAAATCTTGAAGGGAGTCAGTTCTTTATGATTCAATTTTAAAAGTTAAAAAAGGCAGTTTTTATTTTGGAAGAATATTGTCTTCTAGAAAAAATATAGATTGGGTCCCAATTTACCTAGTCTTTAAGAATATCTCATTCTGAAAGTCCCAGATAGCAGATGATGTCAGCAAAATTGGAGGAGTAAGGACCTTTGACAGTTCTCCTCTCCATAAAAGCAAGGGGGAAACTGGCAAAAAATAGAATCCACTTTTTCAGAACTATGGAAATTAACAAAAGGTTTGCAGCTATGCAGGAAAATTTACTCAGGAAAAACCACTGATTCTTGCTAACAACAGTGAGCTTTGTGGCATTTTAACTTACCTCATTCCCACCTTCCTCTCTCCAGTTCCATGGTAACCCTGAAAAAAAGAGTTCACAATTATGGTGCAAACCAGGAGGTGGGCAGTCTCTAAAGGAGGCAGAACAGGGATGAAGTTCATTGAAAGCCTCATGCCTATGAAACTGTCATTATCTGACCTGTCTGGTAGTTCCCTTGAAGGGACACCACTCTTTATTTGGTCTGACTCAGAGATTGCCTACTGCAAAATAACTTTTGCCTGGGGGCATTTGTTGAAAATTTTTGGAGGCAGTTTAATTTCATAGCTACCTGAAGTCGTAGAGTAACAGTTGGGGCAAACAAAAAGCTAACCTAAAAGCTTAAAAAGAAAAACTGGGTAGTGAGAGGTCTGTAGGAGCTCTGGGAAAAAAAAAAACCTATCTTTGGGAATCAAGAAAGCCATGCACATACATAGGACTGTGTACATGCCCAGGAAAGACCTAACAAGGCCTTAAGCTCTGAAGACAAACTTTGAGGCTGTGCTAATAGGAATTGAATGCTAAGGCAGAGTTGTCAACTCTCTGAGGGTTGAAGGTATGCCCCAATGCATACAGAGCCTCTGCCTGAGCAACAACCAAACCAACCAAGCAGAGACTTAGTGGCCACACACAACAAAGATTGCAGACTTTACAAAATTTATTCCAAAAACTTAACCAAACAAGTAAGAACAGAAACTGCCACAGTAACAGCAAACCTTAGAGGAAGGGAGATTCTAACTTCCAGAGTTGACACATTATTTAAAACATCTAGTTTTCAACAATAACAGAAAATTGAGACCTACAAAGTAGGGCTCATTAATGAGAAAAAAAAAGCAATCAATAGAAATTATCCCTGAGCAAACTGAGTTGTTGGACTTACTGAAAAAATAGCTTATTTTTTTTAAAGATTTTATTTATTTTACAGAATGAGAGAGCACACAAGCAGGGGAAGCAACAGAGAGAGAGGGAGAAGCAGGCTCCCTGCTGAGAAGGGAGCCTGATGCGGGGCTCGATCCCAGGACCCTGGGATCAGGACCTGAGCTGAAGACAGATGCTTTACCAACTGAGCCACCCAAGTGCCCCTAGAAAAAGAGTTTAAATCCGCTATCTTAAATGTGTTCAAAGAAATAAAACTGTCTAAAAAAACTAAAGGAGAATGAGAATAATTTCACCAAATAGAAACTATCAATAAAGAGAAATTGTGAAAAGAGACCCAAATAGGAATTCTGGAGTAGAAAAGTACAATAAACCAAAACCGTTTTACTGGAGGGACTCAATGGAAGATTTGAGCAGACAACAGAGTTAGCAGTCTTGAGAATAGGTCCATTAAGATTATTTAGGCTGAGGAACAGAAAGAAAAAAAGGTTGAGCAAAATTAACAGAGCCTCAGAGACCTGTAGGACACCATCAAGCACATGAACATATGTGTAACTGGACTCCCAGGAGAGGAGAGAAAGGGAGAGAATATTTGAAGAAGTAATGGCCAAAATTCTCTCAGATGTGGTGAAGGATCTAAATCTACACATCCAAAAAACCCAAGCAACTCCAACTCCCAGTAGGGTAAATTCAAAGATATTTCAGAATCAAACTGTCAGAAGCGACAGAAGTAACTCATGTACAAGGGATCCTTAAGAGGTTAATAGCAGACTTCTTGTCAGAAACCATGGAGACCAGAAGACAAGAGGGTGGCTTATTCAAAGTGATGAAAGAGATGGTCTACCAAGAATTCCATATCCAGGAAAATAATAGCTCACAAATGAAGGTTCAAGACCTTTTCAGATAAAACTGAGAAAATTCATCACTAGCAAACCTGGCCTACAAGACATAGTAAAAGTAGTCCTTTAGGCTCAAAAGAAAACACTAGTTAGTAACAAACTACAAGTACCCATAAAGGTAATTGCATATGTAAACATGAAAGACAGCACACATGTATTTGATTTCAACTTTTTTCTCCTGATATAAGAGATCACTGCTTAAAGCAGCCAAGAACAAAGTTGGTGGACGGACTTTACTCCAGTACTTAATTATTTAAAGTTGCAATAATCAAGACAGTGTAGTATGCATGAAAGAAAAAGCAAATCAGAAAAGAGAGCCTGGAAATACATACACACAAATATGGCCAGCTGATCTTTAAGTAGCAAAGGCAATGGTGAAAGGATGTTCTTTTCAACAAGTGGTGCTAGTACAACTGGACATCCACATGCAAAAAAAAAAAATGGATCTGGACATGGACCTTACATTTTTTTCCACAAAAATTTACTCAAAATGCTTTTCTTAGAATGGGAACAAGGCAAGGCTGTTCATTCTCACCATTCTTATTTAGCCTCGTGCTGGAAGCCATCACAATAAGGCAGGGAAAGAAAGACACAGAAGCCTATGTACCAAATCCCAAGGATCTACAACAGAACTTCAGAACTAATAAGTGAATTCATCAACCATGTAAAATGAACAGACCCAAACCAATTATATTTGTTTTTCTGTATACTTGATAAAGAACACTTAGAAACCACAGTTAAAAACATGGTGCTATTTGCAGTTGCCCAAAACAAAATGAAATTCTTAGGTATAAATCCCACGAAATCTCTAAGCCTTGTAAAAACTATAAATCTCTGATGAAAGAACTCCAAGATCTAAATAAATGGAGAGATATACTCTCTTCATGGTTTGGATGATTCAATGAAGTAAAGATTTCATTTCTTCCCAGATTTACCTATGGATTTGCTCCAATTCCAGTTAAATTCCCAGGAGTATTTGTTGTGGGTATGGAAAGCTTATCCTGGACTATATATGGAAAGGCAAAAGAATAAGAACAGAGAAAACAATTTTCAAAAGCTGTAATAAAGCAGGAGAAATCATTCTACCCCATTTGTTAAGATTTATATAGCTGTAGGTATTAATACAGTGTGGTGCTGGCAGAGGACTAGACTGCGATCAGTGGAACAGATTAGATTGCTCAGAAGTAGCCCTACACCTGTACAGCCAACTGATTTCTGACAAAGGTTCAAACCCAATTCAATGAGGGAAGAATTTTTTTTTAAGATTTTATTTTAGAGAGTGAGTGAGTGGGGTGAGGAGCAGAGGGAAAGGGAAGGGGAAAGAATCTCAAGCAGATCCCCCCGCTGAGCATGAAGCCCAGTGTGGGCCTCAGTACAACCTTGAGATCATGGTCTGAACTGAAACTGAGAGTCCAACGCCTGACTGAGCCACCCAGGTGCCACAAGAATAGTGTCATTTAACAAGTGGTAATAGAACAATTGGGCATCCACTGGGCAAAAATCGAACCTCAATCTAAATCTAACATTTTATATAAAAATTACCTCCAAGCATATCCTAGATTTGAAGGTAAAACATAAAATTATGTAACTTTGAAAAGAAAACATACCAGAAAATCATCAGGACCTAGGGTATGGAGCTCTTAGACATGACACCAAACGTACAATCTAAAGATAATGAGAGGAAATCCAACAATAAAATCTTAAAAAATCCAATTACCCAGTAAAAACATGAACATTTTCTAATTACCCAGGTAAAAAACATGAACTTTTTCCAGAAATGGATTGTACAAGTTTTACCAAGCACATGCAAATAATGTTCAACATCTTTAGTTATTAGGGAAATACAAATTTAAACCACAACAAGATATTACAACACAACTATTAGAACAGTTGTAATAAAAAATAATACTGTGTTCTGGCAAAAATGTGGAGAAACTGTATATTTTATACATTGTTGGTGGATATATACAGGATAAAGTCACTCTGGAAAATAGTCTAACAGTTTCTTTGAAAAACTAAATATAGACTTACTGAACAATTCAACAGTTGTACTCCAGGGAAATGTACATCTCAGAGAAAGGAAAACCTGTGTTCACACAAAGACCTGCAACCAAGTTTTCATAGCAGTTCTATTTGAAATGGGTAAAATTTAGAAAGGACTAAAATATCCTCTAGTGGATAAATAGTTAAACAAATTGAGTTACATCCATACCATGGAATGACTATATAGCAAAAAACAAAAAAAACCCACAAAACCTGTTGATGCATGCAACTACTTGGGTAGATCTCAAGGGAATTATGCTATGTTTTTTAAAAAAAATCTTTCTAAAAGATGATATACCATATGATTTCCTTTATATAAGTTTTGAAGTAATTATAGAACTGGACAACAGATTAGTGATCGTCAGGTATTAAGGATCACAAAGTTTTTGTGAGAAGCATGAGAGAAGGGGAGGCAGGTATGACTCTGAAGGGATAGTATGTTAGGATCGTTGCGGGGGATCTTTGTGAACAGTTCTTTACCTCTGTTGTGATAGTGACTACATGAACTTACACACGGTGATAAAATTGAATAGCTCTACATACACACAGGTCCATGTGAAACTGGTGGAATCTGAATAAGGTCTGTCGATTGTACCGTCCGTCTCCTGGTGTTGACCGTGTACTATAGTAAGTTACGGAAGGTGTTAACATCAGATGTCCTGGGGAGGAAAAATTTTCCGATACCCTTTAGATTTCTTCCAGTTGGTCTGAGAATTAAATTGACATGAGACAGGTTAACAGGGGAATATCAAATTTAATTACCTATGTACAGGAAATCTGCATAAACATGAGATTTCAAAGACCGGCAAAATGAGGTATTTATGTCATTCTGGACTTAAGGAAAAGGGGGTATGAATCTGGTACTTCAAAGGGAAGGAAGGCAATTCACAGGAAGAATGGAAAGAATAAGTGTTTGATTAACAAATGTTTGCTGGGTCATCTAGAAACAGTGGAACAGGTTGCTGTCTACCGTACCTAGTTCATATTATACTATAGTTATCTGTGGTGATAGCTCTCTCATGGAGCAGCTCCTCTAATTTTTTTTTTAGACCATTTAGAGAGAAGGCAAAAAAAATAAAAGATAAAACTTGTTAAGTCTTCTGTTTCTTAAAAATAATCATCCTAGGAGCGCCTGGGTGGCTCAGTCAGTTAAGCGTCTGCCTTCAGCTCAGGTCTTGATCCCAGGGTCCTGGGATCAAGTCCTACATTGGCCTCCTTGCTCAGAGGGGAACCTGCTTCTCCCTCTCCCTCTGCTGCTCTCCCTGCTTGTACTCTCTCTGTCAAATAATTTTTTTTAAATCTTAAAAAACAATAACTAGCCTAGAAGAATATAAATGACATAAAATAATCTCCAAATTTTATTTGGAGACATTTACAAGACAGGTGCTTTAACCAACTAAGCCATAGAGCTACCTCAACCTTTATTGTTATTTAAATGAAAAAAATCATAGTATAATATTCTGTATTATGTTAAGTAGAAAAGAAAGCTGCACAAAGAACTAGAAGGATCCATATCAATATGCCAAGTGTGGTTACTTCTAAAAACCACCTAAATGTCCAGGGGTAAAAATGATCTCCAGGATATTTCTTCTTTTAAAAGCAAGCAGCCTAATATAATCCAGATGCCAAAAAACACTTTCTGGGATGGCAAATTTTGCTCCCCGACATGGGAAACTGATTTAAAGGTATGTAGAATGTCTGTGCTATTTTTGTACTTTTTATTAATGAACAATGATTTTAAGATAAATAACTTTTAAAAATTTCCTCCTAATCAATGCATTCATCCACAAAATGGATAATTAGCCCATGAAGATTTGGACATATAGGCGAAAACATTTTAACTTCAGGTTTTGATTTCCAAATAATCTAAATTGTTCTGTATAGGCAGACACTCCGACTAATGTAACTGATCTCATAATCAAAAACTGTCACTTGTTTTCCGCAGGAAACGTGAATATTTAATAGATTTAATTTACATAGTGAATTTATGTTCGTTATGTGGAATAATTACTGGTCTAGTTAATAAATCTCCATCTCTTCCTTTTGCATGCAGAAAGTGTTTGCCAAAACCTTTTCTTTGCTTTCGCATTTTCTTACAGTCACTGTTTCTTCCACTGTGTTTTGCAATTGAAATGGTTAGAAATAATCTAGCAAATTCCAGGCTTATACTTCTGTTTTATTTTGCCATATAAAATACCATAAAATGGGATTCTTGAGCAGCTTGATCATGTGTTTTTAAATCCTGACCACAGATTTAATATATCAAATTGAATAAATATTTGAAATGAAAAGACCCATTGTTTCAAACATTAATAAGTTATCCTTTATGTGCCATGTCATAGACATGTGAAAAATACTAATTTGACCTTGAGTTATCATGTCACAATTATCTGAGCACTGGTATTAATAGTCATAGATGCTTATGGTTGATGGGAATCCTTAAACTTGGCTAGTATTTAAAAAATCATGTTTGTTAATAGTGGTTCTATGGGGACAATAGGGTTTTGCATTTCATGGAGTAGTTTGAGAAAAACTGCTAGAAACCATCTTTTACCTAGTGAGCAATTTTCAACAAAACGCTCCCTTTTCATAACTTCTGACCCATAGTAGTCATTTAATTACTATATGGCTTGCTGGGTAACATATATTGCTAAAGGGGGTTTTCCGGTTAAGATATATTTTTTTAAGATTTTATTTATTTGACAGAGATCACAAGGAGGCAGAGAGGCAGGCAGAGAGAGAGGAGGAAGCAGGCTCCCTGCCCAGCAGAGAGCCCGATGCGGGGCTCGATCCCAGGATCCTGGGATCATGACCTGAGCCGAAGGCAGAGGCTTTAACCCACTGAGGCACCCAGGCGCCCTATTTTTATTTTTTTAATTAAAATTTATCTGAGAGAGAGCACACGAATTGGGGGGGAGGGGCAGAGGGAGAGAATCTCCAGCAGACTTCCCACTAAGTGGGACAGTTGCAGGGCTTGATCCCATGACCCATGAAATCATGACCTGAGCCCAAACCGAGAGTCAGATGTTCAATCTAATGAGCCACCCAGATGCCCCAGGTTTTTTTATTTTTAAAGCACGTACATTTTATATAGAAAAATCAAGTATTTCTTTAGATCTTAGGCAATAAATTGTGAGTGCTCTTTTAGCAAACTGCCTCCATGGTACATCTTTGGCTGTTTTCCCTCCTGGCCTTTTTTTGTGACCGTATTGAACCTTTTGAAGCTGAAGAGTCAACTTAAAAAACCCGTCTGCTTTTTTAATGATTAGATCATTTTGCTATATTGTGGCAAGCATTTCTGGACTACAATATTTAAAATAAGATCTGAATTTTACAAATGTCAAGTTTATAATTGAATTGCTAATCAAATCCTTTTGGCAGTTACTGTTCTGTGAGTAAGTGCTGATGAATCTAGAGCTGAGGCAATTTATCATGACCGTCGGAAGATCAACTCTGGAAAAAGAAAATCCCACTTTCTTTCATCTTATTGTTTTGCCTTTTAAAAAATGCAGAGAAGACTTAAGTTTGCCATCTTTGCTTCTGCAAGTATGTGGCCATTTGTTAAACTGAAATGACTTGTTCATTATAATTCCAGGTGTAATCATGGCTCGATATTACATAAAGTGTGTTGGCCATAATCTTTCATATCATTTTACTCCTAAACCTCTCTTAAGCTGGATTTCCCATCTCCTATGACTTAGCTATGGCTGTCATGTTCATATACTAGATCTCTCAGAGCTCTCTGGCTTGTATATTCAATTTCATCTTAATATCACATCCAGGAAATGTAACACTATGAAAAACTGTGAGGTGAGGGTCTGTTCATTTTTTTTTATTCTGTAATAAGCAGCTTTTTTAGTTTTCCCCTCTTCCACTATATGGACTAAATTATGCTTCATGTTTTAAATCATTTTGGGCTCCCCCCACCCCCCGCCGTATAAGTAACTACCTATTTCCTTTCAGATCTGCATTTTGCTAGCTATTAAATTACACAACTCATAAAATTTCTCAGGACGCTGTAGAAACAGAAGTAGGTGGTGGTAGATTGGGTGGTTCGGGGGAAGCATAGTCTTTGATATATGGGAATTAATAAATGGGACACACAATCTATATACTGTCACAATTTCAGAGTATAGTTACTAAAATTTAAGTCTGAAGAAGTAGAGGAAGGGTCGTTCTTGGATATATTGAATGTCCACGTTGCAATTATACCATCTATATGAATAGCCTTGAAAACAGGCTAAGATGTAAGTCTTCTGTGAGTATGGTTATTCTGAAAGAATTTTGCTTTATATAATGTGTCAAAAACACAATTTCCAAATTAGTAAGGAAAAGTCTTTATTTGAAAGGATTGTTTCAAGGAGGAGGAAGGGACTGTTGCAGTAGGCAGTGGGGTCTATTCAAATAGAATGACCTGACAGATCTACAAGTATCTCAAGTTAGGCCCCCCAGAAAAGTTTTTGCTTTTATTGGGAGGAATAAACAAGGCTACAGAAAGAACTGAGTGCAAGGAGAAAGGAGGACTGGTGAGAAGTAGAAGAGCTTCCCCAAGCTTTAGTTAACAAGCATCTTGTTCTGATTCATAAGTGCGGACAAGCAGTTGGGCTAATCACTTATGAGACAAAGAATGGACATTTGGAGGGCTTGTCTGACTTTATCATAGGTAAACAAACAGGGGAGGGCATCTGTGAATCTTTTCAAGTCATCTGGGGAAGGTGTTTCCATGCAGGAAGCTGTTTTTGGAACACAAAGGGGGTGGAGCTTTCTCAGTCTCTGCTGTTTTCCAGGGTCAGAGGGCTCAACATTTTCCTATGTGAGGGCTTTGAAGAATCATTTATATTCATTATCCAGTCCTATTATTCCCAGTTTACACAGGAGTATTACACTGCCTGGTTTTCTTTAGCAAGGAGTAGGTTTTATTGTTAGCAAAATTGTATGCATACAAAGTTCATGCTCAGTAATACGAGGGGAATAAAAAGAAACACAAGAGGGAGTCTGTCCTTTTGCAATTTAAAACCTTTTTAGGGGGCACCTGAATTGCTCATTCTGACTTTTGATCTCAGCTCAGGTCTTGAGCTCAGGGTTGTGAGTTCAAGCCCCATGTTGGGCTCCATGCTGGGCATGGAGCCTACTTAAATAAACAAACAAAAAACCTCTTAGGGATAGTATGATAGTTGTAGACCTAAAACAGTAACTGTTACCTGCCAAGAAATGGAAGCCTGAATTAAGTTGCTGGTGGGAAAGGGAAAGGACTGGGGGAAACTGACATTTGAGTTTTCCCTCCTTAAGGGGCTGTCTTCATGCGGGTACAGGTGCTTACTAGGTGTTTACAGACTTCTAAGCAATATCAGGCATGGGTAGTTGCAAGGGAATCAGTTTCCAAATTCTTCTATATGTATTCTTTCTAAAGTTGATGTGCCCAGGAGAATGCCTGTAATGGACATATAGGCTTTTTCTCATGTTCCCTTTCACAATTTCTTCTGTCCTTTATGCACAATGAGCCTTCTTAGCAATCCAGAATCATATCATGGTGTGTTGTAAGATGCATTGGAATTTGTACAGAAACCTCCAGGATGCCAAACAAAGAAGCAGCTTAAAAATTGGCATCAGTGTTGAGGAAGTAAGTCTCAAAGACTAAGTAACACACACTTTTTCAAGTCAGGTTGTTGCTTGCTTTGCTTTTGACAAAATTAACGGAACTTACCAACCTGTTAGCTGATGGATCATTAACGGTAATTTTTAGGTCATTATGCCATCTGTGGCATGTACCGCAGAAGTTTGCTTTAACAAAACCTCATCCAGTCCCGTCTTCTTGTTTGCTTTTAATAATAGCTTTATTAGGATATAATTCATACACCACAGAATTTACTCCTTTAAATTGTACAATTCAGTGGTTTCTGTATATTCAGAGTTGTACAAACACAAACATCACCACTATTTCCAAAACATTTTCATCATCCCCAAAAGAAACTCCAAACCTATTAGTAGACACCAACTATTTTCCCCCTCCTCAGCCTCTGGCAACTACTATTCTACTTTCTGTCTCTACAGATTTGCCTGTTCTGGACATATCTGATAAATGGAGTCTCGTAATACGTAACCTTTGTGTCTGGCTTCTTTCACTTAATGTGTTTTCAGAGTTCCTCCATGTTGTAGCATGTATCTGTTTTCATCCCTTTTTATGTCTGAATAATAGTCCATGGTGTGGATAGGCCATGTTGTATTCATCCATTAGCTGATGACATTCGGGCCATGTCAACTTTTTAGCTGCCATGACCATTCATGTACAGTCTACCCCCACTCATGAATTTTGATTTGGAAATTTGCCTGCTCACTAAAATTTACTTGTTACCCCAAAACAGATACCACTTTCGCAGTCATTCATAGACCTGTGCAGAGCAGCCAAATATTTAAGTCACTCAAGGCACATATTCCCAGCTGAGGTCAAACCAACTACACTCTGCCTTATTTTGGCTCAAGTGCCATGTAAACACATGTACTTTTCGCCATCTATTGAGTGCCACAGTTTGACATTTCTCTGCTTTTTGCTGATGCATTTGCTCCTCCACATAGGCCTCAGGCATAATGGTGAACTGGTGTTCCACATTCCTAAGCATGGGAAGGCTGTGATGTGCCTTATAGAGAGAAAACATGTGTTAGAGAAGCTTCATTCAGGCTTGAGTTCAAGGACTCTAAGCCGTGAGTTCAATGTTAACAGATTGACAATATGTATTAAAGAAGGCGTCTTAAACAGAAATGCACATAAAATAAGGTTATGTGTAGACTGGTTGACCAAAATGTGACCAGAGATGCACAAGGAACCTAATGTTCTATCTCCTCTTGGAGCAGCAGTTCCATATTCACTCACTCAGTGTTGATGTGACTTTATTATTCACAGTAGTTATTTTCTATAAACATCGACTGTATGTATTTTTATGCAGACACATGTTTTCATTCTCTTGGGTACATGCCTAACAGAATTACTGAGTCATACGGTCCTATCTGCTTGTTTTTGTGAACAAGATTTCTTAGTGTTTACATCCATAAAAATTAGAGAATTTATGCTGAGTCCTCTGACTCAACTAAGAGCAAGAGGTGAGATCTTCTAAGCCCGTGACACAGAGGAGTCAGTATCTCTTGTGATACATCCACAGGAATAGCTTCCAAGGGCCCCTCAAGAGTCAAGGCCAACTATAAGAAATCCCCACACTCCACGGACTCCAGAACCGTCCATTCTTTCCTCTGTTCATGATACCAGCTCTCCATCATGTCCCGCTTGTCCACTGCTCAGTTGCTTCAAGACCAATTTATGGGATTGAATCTAGAGGGTTTAAGCTTTATCCTCTAGGAAGGAAGTTGAGCATGTAAATGGGTTAAAGCTTAATGCTTTAAAAGTTGTTTTCTTATGAACTGTTGCTTTCAAATATCTTAACGGTTTACCTCTCCAGTAACATGAATAATTGACTGTATAATAGATTTTCATAATAGTACATCAGAGCAGTATGTATGAACAGAAGCATTTTTGTGCTTCTGTTTTTGTGGTAAAGATTTCATCTGTAACTAAATGAAATCAACCTATTCTCCTCTTTAATTGTGGCCATGTACCAGTCATCCACTATTTAAAATGCCAGGCATTTTCTTGGGTGCTGTTTGTATATGTCCTCTCATTTAATTCTCAGAGAAATCCTGCAAAAAAAAAAAATCTACATCTTGCAGAGGATATTGAAGATCAGAGAAGTTAAAGAACTTTTCAATTCATGCACAGAAGTGATAGAGCCAGGCAAACCCAAGTTAGTCTCTCTTTTGAACTCCAGAGCCTTTACCCTTTATGTCCTACAACCTAGCTATCCTTGGCTTCATGCATGCACCCCACCCTCCACAAAAAAGGAAAGGGGTGTGTGTGTGTGTGTGTGTGTGTGTGTGAACTGGAAGCAGAGATATTTCTGTTTTCTTCACAGCTTTACTCTGAGCATCTAGAACTGTGCATGCCACCAAGTAGTTATTTAGTAAATATTCACTGAGTGAATGAAAGAATGTCCCATCAGTTTTGTGAATTTACTGAAGATTCTGGGGAATGGTACCATAAAAGAACAGTGATGAACAAAGGAAGATTTCTTCTTTTGGGGACAAATTACATCTGTAAAGGGTAAATAGGCTGTTTTACACTTTCATGGTTAGGAGTCCAAAGCTGGGCTGTAAACACACGATTCTGTGTTTATCCCTTTTTACCCAGTCAGCACTCTAGTATATCCGGACTCCTTTGCTGGGCAAGCTTGTTCTGCACATTGCTCTAGGGAGGTCATGTTACTAGTTATGGTGGGGGGATGGTGACCCTTCTCCTATGAGAAAGAAGCCAAGTCTAGGTATCATCAGGTAGATTGTGCAGTGATCCCAGAGATAGGTCAGGAAGTCTCAGGAATGGAGAAAAGACTTGGAAGATAGTTCAGGGAAAAGATTATCCAGGTGATTAATAAATGATACATAACTTCATTAGTCATAAGAGACATGCAAATTAAAAGCACAGTGTGATACCACAGTATGATACTAATGCATTCCCAACAAAATAGCTAAAAAATTAAAATGATAGTCAATTCCAAGTATTGCTGAAGACAGAGCTGCTAGAACTCTGATTGCTAATAATGTAAATTAGTTCAACCACTCTGGTAAACTGGAAAGATCTACCAAAGCTGACTTATATGTATGTACCTTATGATCTAGCATTTCCACTCCTAGGCATATACCCAACCAAAAGGCCTTAACACATGTCCACCAAAAAGTACATATAAGAATACTTTTAGCAGGGACGCCTGGGTGGCTCAGTTGGTTAAGCAGCTGCCTTCGGCTCAGGTCATGATCCCAGCGTCCTGGGATCGAGTCCCACATCGGGCTCCTTGCTCGGCAGGGAGCCTGCTTCTCCCTCTGCCTCTGCCTGCTACTCTGTCTGCCTGTGCTCTCTCTCTCTCCCTCTCTCTGACAAATACATTTAAAAAAAAAAAAGAATACTTTTAGCAGAATTGTAATAGCCTTAAATAAGAAACACCCCAAATGTCCAACAAGATGATGGCATAAATTGGAGTGAATTCACATAGTGAGGTATTAAAAAGCAATGAGAATGGATTTGTGTTCATAAAACACATATGAATCTCTTAAGCAAAATGATGAGTCAAAGAAGCCAGGCATAAAAGGCTACTTACCCTATGATTCCATTTATTTAAAGTATAAAAATAGTGTAACTGATCTATGACCTTTGAAATTAAAATAGTGGTTATCTCTGGGGGGGAGGTAGTGACTGAGATGGGAGCATGATAGGGGCTTCTGAGATGCTGGTCGTGTTCTATTGCTATTACCTGGATGAGTTCACAGAAAATTCATCAAACTCTACACTTAGGTTTTATGTACAAGGAATTAGGTATACATTGTCTCAAGGGAAAGGGTAAAACAATTTGATTTTTGCCAGCTCATGTGGTCAGAGGAAAATACCTGTCCCAGCTGTTTGGATATTTTTGCCTTAGTAGGTTTGCTAATTCACAGAAGCATTCATTCATTCGGTGGGGCAGTGGGGGTTGGAGGAGGAGACTCATCAGATATTTATTCTGTGCAGAATGCTAAATGCTGGGGTGGGTATAGATAGGAATAAAACATAGAACACCTTTAAGTCTAGTAATCCGGACTGAAGATTCTCATTTTTTTTAAAAGATTTTATTTATTTGAGAGCATGCAAGTGAGCACATAAGCAGGGGAAGCAGTAGAAGGAGAGGGAGAAGCAGACTCCTGCTGAGCAGGGAGCCCAACACAGGGCTCCATCCCAGGACTTGGGATCATGACTTGAGCCGAAGGCAGACATCTAACCATCTGAGCCACCCAGGTGCCCCAAGATTCTCATTCTTGATAGTAAATAGTAAGAAGGGAGAGCAACTCAGGACGCAGATGAATCTCGTTTTGTTATCCTTACTGGCTGCTTAAGAAATAATGAGAAATAGTACAGTTTGATGAATTTTCTGTGAACTCATTCAGGTTACTAGCACCCAGAGCAATGCATTTGGTTCAAAATGCATCTAAAGTTACGACATTTTTGTTTTTCAATATTTCCTTGGTGATTCGGGGTCTCTTCTAATTCCATACAAATTTTAGGATTATTTGCTCCAGCTCTTTGAAAAATACCAGTGGAATTTTGATGGGAATGGCATTAAAAGTATAGATTGCTCTAGGTAGCATAGACATTTTAACAATGTTTATTCTTCCGATCCAGGAACATGGAATGGTCTTCCATCTTTTTACGTCTTC
>PISX010010583.1:0-69621 GCA_004024625.1 Mellivora capensis
TATGGACCCTCAACTCTATGAACAAATAATTTTCGACAAAACAGGAAAAAATATACAGTGGAAAAGACAGTCTCTTCAATAAATGGTGCTGGGAAAATTGAACAGCTATATGTAGAAGAATGAAACTCGACCATTCTCTTACACCGTACACAAAGATAAACTCGAAATGGATAAAGGACCTCAATGTGAGACAGGAATCCATCAGAATCCTAGAGGAGAACATAGGAGTAGATTTTAATTAAGTAAAAGGGCCTGGAGAGGAGAATTTTTAAAAAAAGGGTTGAAACATATGTGAAGTCATATGGGAAATAGCACTGGTATATTTGGGTACAAAAGGAAGGTAATTTGGCAGGAAAAGCAAAAGAAATCAGAAAAGCAGTATGAGATGAAGCTAACAAGATGGGCACTTCTTTTTTTTTTGAGATTTTATTTATTTATTTGACAGACAGAGATAACAAGTAGGCAGAGAGGCAGGCAGAGAGAGAGGGAGGAAGCAGGCTCCCCACTGAGCAGAGAGCGCCATGCAGGGCTTGATCCCAGCACCCTGGGATCATGACCTGAGCCGAAGGCAGAGGCTTAACCCACTGAGCCACCCAGGCACCCCACAAGATGGGCACTTCTTAAAGGAAGAATTTAAGGAATTCTATCATTAACCTGATACAAATTTGTTAGCCAGTAAAGGATTTTAAAGAGGAGACATTACAGGGCAAAACTGGAACAGTACATTGTGGTTAAGTTTGGTCATTTTCAACTCTTAGCACAGCAGCAGCTACCCATCCCCAGTTCCAGTGCTGTGGCAGGCACCTATGCACCTGTTCCTGGATGAACCTAAGCACAACTTGTGGAAATCAAGGTGGGTAAAAAAGATCCTGCCCTACAAATATTGGGAGCCTTTGTTCTCAGTGTTTACTGCTGCTTCTGATCACAGTGGTGCAGACCAAGAGGTGGGAAGCCAATCTTTTTGTGCCTCCCTCCATTATTATAAGCCCTCCCCCTTTCACTAATGTGGTTTCCAGAAGATTTAAAGGGGTAGTACCCTTCATCCACACTTCACTTTCTCTTCCTCTCTCCCTCTCTCTCTCTTTTTCTTCTGAGAACCAGACATGAAATATGAGTGTATATATTGGAAAAATTAGAAAGTAACCATATGTATTCGAGGAAAGATGAAAGATGAAAAAAGATACAAGAATACTAGGAAACCAAACACTATAGCATATTAAAATGATTATCTAACATGACCAAGTGGGCTTATTCTTGGAATGCAAGGGTGGTTCAATGCACCAAAACTGATTAATGTCACATAACACATTAATAGAATGAGGGGGAAAATAATTAATAATTAATAGAATGAGGGGGAAAAAAGAACCTGTGATGATCATACTTAATGCACAAAGGGATTTGAGAATCTTCAATACCCCTTCATGATAGAAAATACTCAATAATTCTGTGTTCATATATTGGAAGACTTAATATCATTAAGATGTCACTAATACCAATAGTGATTTACAGATTCAAAGAGATCGCCATAAAAATCCCAATGATAATTTTTACCAAAATAGAAAAACCTACTCCAGTAAGAAAAAAAAATGGGGAGGGGTAACACAATGAGAAGTCACACCTTTGGAATGGTAAAAATAGAAATCTGACTGAATACAAAGAGTTGACCAAGTTATAGAAGATCTTGAACTCACGAACACTGCTGGTAGGAATGTAAAATCATAAAAATATCCTGAAAAACAGCCATTTAGTTTCTTAAAAATGTAAATCTGTCAAATGAAACAGCCATTTCATTCTTGCTCTTTACCTAGAATAAATGAAAGTATATGTCTATACAAAGAATGAATGTTCATAAACAACTTTATCTGTAATAGCTCCAAACTGGAAATAACCTAAGTGTCCACCGACAGGTGAATGGATAAAGAAGCTATAGTATAAATAATACTCAGCAATAAAATAAAATAATGTAACAAAATAGAATAAAATAGTTGCAATGGCTCCCTAAGGAGAAGGAGGAGGAGGAGAAGAAGGAAAAGAAAAGGAGGAAAAGAAGGAAAGGGAGAAGAAGGAAAAGAAGGAGCAGGAGGAGGAGCAGCAGTGTACTGAAGTTGTCTAGGTGATACTCAATAACACTGGTTCCCTATATATGGGGGGTAAAATAAAAAGATTTCAAGGGCTACTCCTCAGTTGTGGCTTATACAACAGGATGGGAGGGACAATTCCTTGAGCTAGGAAATCATAGACCAAAAGAACAGGACTTTTGAAAAAGGGGTAGGGGAATTTTAATAATTTCAGTATGACCGTATGATGACAGATGTTGCCTGTGAAACAACCCAGGCATTGAATGGGTCTGTAGAGTATGGAGGATCAAGTCTGCACTCCAAAAACAAAATCGAGTATCACTGCTATTTTTGATATTATGCAAAAGCACAGAAGAATATGAGAGGAAAATAAACATAATACTGAACTCTGAAAAACTCTGGCATTTCATGTTGGAGAAGTGGAGCATGAATGTACCAACTGTATTTCAAGAAGAGATGAGAGGGAAAACCCCAACAATGTGCTATTGTAATCCAAGGGAATACAAGGTATGAAAATGGATTTGTTAATAATAGCATTTTTGCTGAGAAGTCAAGTAGGAGAAGAAATGAGTAGGGTTCAGGGAATTAGTCCATGAAAATATTTTATGTCTAAAATTTTCATATTATTATACAGTAAAACTGACAGGTGGTATAAAGTTTTATGAATTTTAATACCATTATTCATTCAGATACCCACTTCAAAAATCAGGATATAGAACAATTTCATTACCTCCCAAAATCTTCATGCTATACCTTTGTAATCACACCCTCTTCCTAAACCTGGCAAACATTGTTTCTTTTTATTACCAAGTACTATTTTATTTGATGGTGTATTATATTTTGTCCATTTATCTGTTAAAAGAAAGTTGGTCTGTTGCCAGTTTTTAGGGATTATAAAAAGTGCTGCTATATTGGGGCACCTGGGTGGCTCAGCTGGTTAAGCAACTTCCTTTGGCTCAGGTCATGGTCCTGAAGTCATGGAATCGAGTCCCACATCAGGGTTCCAACTCCATGGGGAGTCTGCTTCTCCCTCTGAACTTCTCCCCTCATGCTCTCTCTGTCTCTCAAATAAATAAATAAATAAATAAAATCTTTTTAAAAGAAGAGCCGCTATAAACATTGATGTACAAGATTTTGTGTAAAAAAAAAAAGAGTTAATTTCTCTAGGGTGATACCTGGAATAGGTTTACAGAGTCATAAAGCAGGTATTTGCTTGACTACAGAAGAAACTGCCAAACTTCTCAAATTTTGCCTTTCACCAACACATGAGAATCCCAGGTGTTCTACATCCTCACCAGCACTTTGTAGTGTCAGCGTCATCATAACTTTAACTTCAATCTTCTTATGGGTATATAGTGATTTTTTAAAAAGATTTTATTTATTTCTTTGAGAAAGTGAGTGAGAGAGAGAGAGAACATGGGAGAGAGGAGCGTCAGAACGAGAACCAGACTCCCCACTGAGCAGGGAGCCCTATGGGGCTAGATTCCAGAACCTAGGATCATGACCTGAGCCAAAAGCAGATGCCCAACTGACTGAGCCACTCAGGTGCCCCTGTAGAGTGATTTTTTAATCATAGATTTAATCTGTATTTCTCTAATGACTAATGATACTGAACATATTCTCACTATCTTATTTACCATACATATATACTCTTTGGTGAAGCATCTGCTCAATTATTTTTGCCTATTTTTAATTGACATTTTATTTTCCTAATATCACTTTGAGAATTCTTTATATATTCAGGATGGAAGTCATTGTAATATACAGGACTTACAAATATTTTCTCCCACTCTGTAGCTTGTCTTTAAATTTTTGTAGACAATAGTTTGATTTTATTTTCTAATTAAACTATGCTTATGGAATAAACTAGATAGATAGATTGATGTTGCCTGGTAAATACTTATAAGAATTTCCAGAGGATATATGCTAAGAGTTGAGCTACCATATAGTTATAGAGTATGCATATGCTTAACTAGATAACTTCTACCAATTCTCCAAAATAGTTGTCATATTATATATTCCCTCTAGTAGTGTGTGAAATATGTAATTATCTTCATCTTACAAGATTTAAACAATTTACAAATATAGTGATTATAATGGAATCTCACATATTTGGCAAAGAAATTGTTTGAAGAGATACACACAAAACTTAAAAATTCTTTGACTATATATAGACTATAATTCTGTATAGCCTATAATTTTTATTAAATGAATTTGCACTGCTTTTTAAATAACAAATTGACAAATTCAGGAATGAAGAGTATACAGCAAAATCTTATCCTTAGGACAAAAGTAGATATACATATGTATTATTTTTCACTTAAGCAGCAGAGCACAAAACAATGATTTTTTTTTAATAATTGGCAGTCTTCCAAATCCTGGATTCCATGTAAATAGCAATATGTGGTAGTGAAAAATGTCCAAATTAGTTTTAACAAAATTCTATTTCTTAAGATTTTATGATACTGTAATCTCTGTCTGTGGATTAAGTTGCTATCTACAATGATTCCACGACATTTTGTTCAGCCATTGTTCGGAGTTCTCATCTATGTTGCATTTTAATTTATTAATGTACCTATCTACTTTCTCCATGGAGGTTTTTGAAAGAAATCTGACTTGAAGTCATACAGGGTTTAAATCCCAGTTCTGTGACCTATTAGTTAATTACATGTGGATGATAAGTTCTTGAGCTAAGAAACCTGTTTCTCTGAAGTGCTTACTTTTATAAATGTTGGTGTATTATAATACTTATAATGCATATGTAGATGTTTTGGTAGAAGGCTTTCAGCAAAAGCATGATGAGGGGTGCCTGGGTGGTTCAGTCGTTAAGCATCTGCCTTTGGCTCAGGTCATGATCCCAGAGTCCTGGAATAGATCCCCACATTGGGCTCCCTGCTGGGCGGGAAGCCTGCTTCTCCCTCACCCACTCCCCTGGCTTGTGTTCCCTCCCTCGCTGTCTCTCTCTCTATCTCTCTCTGTCAAAAAAAAAAAAAATAAATCTTAAAAAAAAAAAAAGCATGATGAGATGCTATGAAGACTATTCTCAGCACATGCTTAATCTGTGCAATAACCTCTCAGAAGGTATCTCTTCTTTCTCTTGCTTCCCACTCTCACCATTGATTCTGCTAAAACCATAATGAGTCCTAAAACGTGGTATTTTTCACCAATGAATCTGACTAAAATTCTCTAATAGTGTTCCTTAGGATTAAGTTTAAAATATTTTAACATAACTTACAAGGCCCCTCATGACTGACATTTCTCTTTCCAGCCTCATGTCTTCTTAACTACTTGCTCACACTTTTCATTCCAGCCATCCTATGTGTTTTCAGTTTCTTCATTTCCAAACCTTGTACGTCAATGACCTGTTCTACTCTGCTTTACTTTGAAACCATAGATATGAGTTAGGGGGTGGCATTAATGCACTGGGGAGTGGGGGGTTGTCATTGAGGTTTGGAAAATCTCTGCGCTGTTTGTGCCTACAAGGCTGATCTCGGATGTATCACTTCCATTTTATAACATATTCCTGCTGGATCCACCCGACTTCCCAATTTGTTGAGTTTTACACAGGGCAGCCCATGATGGGAAGTTTTACTAGAATCCCTTGATTCCCATTGTCATCTGCGTGGTCCCTACTAAGATCCAATAACTTACCAAGAGCTTTTTTTTTCTAACAACAGTCTCTGCTACACATGGAGTGGACTTGCTCTAGAGTCCTAAAGGTCTTTACTGTGAATCTTCTATGGTGACTTATCACAGACTCAACACAAGATGTTTTTCTACATGGATACTCAGATGCCATGGGATCTACTGCATCTATAGCCAAAATGGTAGTGGCTGCTTATACCACTTCCAGGAAAACTGAAAGTAATAGACACATTTGACTGGAAGAATGGACTGCCTCTGACCATTCTGAGCACCCTTTACCACTCAACCGTTGGACACACACACGGGAAAATACTCCCCAGCTGGAGTAACCGTTTTCAATTATCAAGAGGAAATTGGGTTGCTGTTATACAACAGGGACAAAGAAAACTGCATCTGAAACACAACAGATTTTCTGAGGGTGGGGGATATTCCTGCATTCTGCACTCCAAGCTGAAGTTTTGGCTGGGAGCCAAAGGGAAATTGGGGCTAGAAGAAGGAAACCAGAACTATTATAGCCTTACGATCAATTGCAGAAAGAGAGACTATAGTTTGTACATTTTTTTTCTTTGCTTGTAATGTATGTCTGTTTAATTGTATATAGTAACCATGTTCTTTTTCTCTTTCCTTCTTCCCCTTTTGTTTTATTTTACATACAAGTTGTAGGAGAATAACTTTTACGTCTACTCTTCAGGTAATGGAAATTTTTCAGAGCTTCTATGATGAAATGTGACAGTGCCAATGACTAGGGAGTGTAGTATTTGGGGAAATGGTGAAAATTTCATCCATAAGAAGGACAACTCTCTCTTGTCAAGTGGTAAGACAGGATTGTTTTATTGTCACGCAGAAGTTCAAATGTATATAGCAGATGTATGTGGAAATCAAGTAATCAAAGAAGTGGACCCTTGCAGTTATCAGTGTCCTTCTATTCAGCTCCTAATCCACCCACATTACCTGCACAGTGATAATGGAGCTTGTGCTCGTACGCATTTATTTTTTGCTGCAAGTACAACTTTAAAGGTTGATTGTGGGGGTCACTCCAGAGACACTGCAAGAAGAAAGAGTTTTTCTTTCCGGTTATGGTTTTCTTTCTTTTTCTTCCATCTGTTCTCTTGTATGGTTACGTTAGCATGGGAGAGGAACCTCCAGTGATGTTGACTCCCAGCTGTGCCAGAGTGTGCAGTGTGTCAGGAAGCTTGAGTCCTCAGCTCCAGTGAGTAGCCTGGTGACCAGCTCACGGTGGGCCACTCATGCAGATAGTGAGGCAGCCCAAACTTGAGCCATCCAGCCAGTGTAAGGGCTGCCAGGGTGGAGAATCCCTCTGCACATTAGTCTGCCAGTCTCATCCCATCTGCACTGTGGAAAGTTGGCTCCTGCTTGCCTGTCCCAGCTGCTGTTTCCTGCACAACTGTATCCCTCACAACTGTCCCATTCTTGGCCCACTTGTAATCTGGAGAGATGCGCCACCTTTACTCTCCATACCATAAAAGATATTTCCTTCGTGCGCGGTGACTGTGGACACATGCAGGCCTGGGGCAATCCAGCACAATTCTCTACCATCCAGTGTGCTGCATCCACACCTTCTCCAGTGAGGTCCAAATCTCCAGCCTGTGGTGGGGATTCCCAAATATGTTCTTACCTTGATTACACTGCTTCAGTCTTAGGAAAGTCTCTAGAGTGCTTCTTACTCTTTATATTTGCTCCCTAGTCATAGTTAATAATTCTTTATATTTCACTCTCCCTGCCCAAATCATGGTTTCCTTCTCCTGATATATCTCTACTGTTAGAGGATCAAGTGAAATTGAAAATTATGGATTTGTAGTGTTTCCAGTACCATGATCTCTTGCAATATATGATAACTAGGGAGACAAAAGATTGTGCAACATGGAGAAAGTTGAGTCAGATAGATGCTATGGAAGGTCAGGATGATAGAAGTGTTCCTGGAAAAAATAGTTCCTGCAAAATATAGAAGGCTTTAGCCCTTGGCTTCCCCCCCCCCCCCAAATCCCTATCAGGTCCTGTGAATTCTTTCTCAGCATCTATTTAGATTCCTTTTTAATTCTTTCCAACTCCACTGCTAAGATCTTTACCCATGCAGTTATCAAGTTTGATTTACATGCTGATTAAGCCTTCTAATTGATTCAACTACTTCCCTTGTTGTGTTCCTCTAAATTGCTCTTTACATACGAATTGATTTTGATTTCATAACATATTTCAAACATTAAAATTCTTTTATTGAAGTTTTTTGTACTTGTATTTTGTTTGCTTTGTTGTTGTAGTCTGGTTTTTGGTTTTTAAAATCTATAAAACATTGAGTCAGTGTGATTCATCATTATATCTGCAGCTCTGAGAAAAATGTTGGCATAGACAATAGGTATCCAATACAGGTTTGCTGAATGGATGAATGAATAGTAGGCAATTAGAAATTTACTTGGGTGGATTTTTTAAGTTGATATTTAAATCTACAGAATAGTTTAATGCATTGAAAAATGAAAAGACATTGTTTCTATAAAAATTGGTGCTTATATAGGGATGGATAAGATGACATATACTGAATACTTTCCAGAAAAGACAGAATGCAATGTATCTTATTGCTTAGAGAAACCAAATTGTATGACAGGTCAGAAGAAGAGCAATTAGTAAGGGAGCTGAAAAAAAAATATTTGAAGTAGAAATTTTTTAAAGGGTAAAACATCAGGTGGGAAGAATAGAATAAGCAAAAAGGAGAAATGTAAGAAATTCAGAGTATATGTTAGCAATGATATGTCTAGATGACCTGATCACAGGCTAGGTTAAGAATAAAATAAATAGGTTTTTAAAACTGAGGGAGAGGTGCGTGAGTGGCTCAGTTTGCTAAGCGCTAACCCTTGATCTTGTCACAGGTCTTGATTTCAGGGTCATGAGTTCAAGTACCACATTGGGTTCCACACCAGGCATGGAGTGTACTTAATAAAATTTAAAAAAAAAATTAAAAGTTTTAAAAAGTTGAGGGAAAATCAGAGAGGAAATTAATCGCTACTTTGGTAGACATCTAATAGTCTTCATTGTGTTCAGCTTTTGAACCCCTCCCTATGCTTAGGAAATCCACTTACTTGTGAAGCGAATCACATATTCAACTATAGAAGCAGAAAGTGTCAGAAAGTTGCTTTCTACATCTCTCTTGCACTTAGGGTTTAGCACAGGATGTAGGGCAATCAGATGTGCACATCCCAGTTTCTTAATCTAAAGTAGATGGCCACCTAGATACGGTAGCAATGGGGTCAACTTCACTTATTTTCCAATATTGGCCATGAGCATAGCTCCATTGACTGTATCTATTTTTTAGTATTGGTAATATTAGAGCAATGTCAGATATTACTGGTATCTTTGATGAAACAGTTCGGTAGAATAATTTTAAGTATTTTCTTTTCTGAAATTCATGACCTGTAGTTATGGTTCTCAAGTCCTGCCATAGATTGTGAGTTTCTCAATATCCTTCTAATAAAATGCATTTCTGCAAAAATCATTTAAATTTCTGGTTTGTAATACTTGTACCTAAAAACCTTGACTAGCACACTAGACTAAGGGACTTAAATTCTACACAGTTGAAAATCAATAATAATTTAAAGTATTCTAGTTGGGAGTTATTCTAAAGATGTGAATTGGTAAAATTAATCTAGAAACAATTTGTAATCATCCTAGAAACCAAGAGAGACTTGAAGCAGTGAGACAAGAAGGAAAAAAGTAAAGGCAGTATGTTACACACATTTCACAGAAAAAGAAATACAAATTACTTATAAGCATATGAATAGATGCTCAATCTTATTTGTAAATAATAAAATGTAAAATAAAACAACAATAAGAGAACAGGTTGGCAAATATTAAGGAATACACAAGGCTTAGGAGAATGTGGTGAAATCATAACTTCATGCATTGCTAGAGAGTATGTTGGTTCAACTATTTTGGAAATAATTTGGAAATACGATTGCATCCATAAATGATGACTTTGTAATGACACACATAAAATTGTGGTAAAGAGGAATGGCATATTTGAATTGGAAGAGAATTTCAAATTTCATTGCAGTTTATTTTTTTACTATGAATAAAATTTTTTTTGATAGCCTAAAAAAAGAGTAAGTGAGGGCCAGATATGAAAAGAAAAGCAACTTGAATAGAGAATAAGGGAATTGATAGAAAAGGACAATATCAAAATACAATTCAGAGACAAACTGCTTTGGAAAATGATTAAATATAGAAAGTGAAGAATGGAGGAAATAAAATGTTATTGAGGCATGTGGAGATGAGACAATTGGGAAAAATAGGTTTATCATAAGCCAAATAAAAGAAGAAATTAGAAAAAAATTGTTTTGAAGAATAAAGTGAAAGTTTTTGAAACCATGCCATGTATGAGGAGTCTCTCAAGATGTCCCGTTAGATATCAAAATGGATAGTAAAGGCTGTAGACAAGATCAGTCAAGAGATATCAAGGTTCAGATTTCAGAAATACTCAAAAGGTCGGAAAGCTGTAACTGTGGGACGGCCAAAGAAGAGAGAAGAGTAGAGATGGAAGCAGCATGGCCCTGACTCTGGGAACAACTCTGCTTGGGCAGTGGAGGAGCAGGGAGAGTCAATGAAGAATGAAAGAGAAGAGCAGGCTGTGCATAAAGAACCGTGTGTGCTCATTGGACTCCAGGCATGGCACAGTTTTAAGAAGATAGTTAGTTGTATGGTTAGTCACAGATCGATCAATCCAGTATTGGAGAGAGAAAGAGTCACTTGATTTTGTGATTCCACGGTCACTTTCAGGTTATGCAGTAGTAGACACGTGGTTGCAAACAGTCCCGATGTATAAGGCCGAGGAATTAGCAACAAAAGCTATTCTTTGGAGAAGGCAGTCACAATAGGAATGGAGAAAAGAAGAAAATGCACTCAAAGAATTAGAAGAGCTTTAAAACCAAACTTCCCTACAGGTATATGTGCCTATCTCTTGTGAAGATGTTACATATTTTCCTTTGTATTCAAATGTTAGTCTTTTTTTTTTTTTTAATTAAAGGAATACCAGTAAAACCAACCTTTGGAAGAAATAGGTGGGAAATACTATTGTTGTTGTTGTTGCTGTTCAATTCAATTCAAATCAATCTTTACATTCAGAAATTCAAAATCTAGGTATGCTTGATAGTGGTTCTGGGTGATACAGTGAACAGAGTAGAAGAGGTGGTAAAGAGTGGCCATTCTAGTTGGAGTCCTTATAATTATTAAATCTGAAAAGTAAACCCTTTACCTTTGTATTTCTCTTCAGTAACATACGAATTGGTACTAAACTTGTGCTTGCATCTTCTAATTTGGTCTTAGCTGTGAAACAGGCAATTAAGAGAAGGGCTCTGTGTTTTGCTTGAGTTAAAACATCAGAGGATCATTACTCCACTGTTTTAGTATGTCCAGCATCCCAGAGATTAACCTCCTGGTCCCCTTTCCTCCAACAGGCCTGCCCAGCAGTAGTTAATATCTAAGAGAGCCCTCAAAGGGAGAGGAAGCTTAGGAACAATAGTTGGGACTTTGAAGTCTGTATAGCTCTCCTCCGTGTGAAAAAATCCTTCCTTCATTGCTTTGGAATGCCTGGATTTGATCTGGTACATTAAAAGTTAATAGAAAATATGAGAACAACTATGAGTGTAGGAAGATCTAATATATTTATTCACAACTAAAGAAGTCACTAGTAAAAAACTTAAAAGGAATATGTTGAATACAAGATGACAAGTTTTGGTTTTTAAGTGGCAAATACATTTTTTTTCTGTAATTTTTATCTCCAAGTGGGTAGAAGAATATTTTTAACTGTTTTGAATACATCAAGAAGTAGTCACCTTAGGATCAAAGTTACAGTATATGAGATTAGTCAGGAAAGAGTTTTGTATTCAGATTTATTGAGAAGGTATTGATATTGTCCTAACTCAATAAGATGCCACCTACAGAGGTGACAGATTTGTTCAGGTTCATCTAACAACTGGGCAGTTACTGGGAAGAAAAAGTAATCAATCAGATAAGTTACTTGTAGTCTAATCAATCAAAATTCTGGCTGTTTGCCTGAATTTTTCAATTTTTAATGTTTCCTTTGGGCATGATGCAAGTATAACCACTTTCAATAATATTTCATATGTATTCAAGATAACAGTTAATTTTACAATATTCGCACTTCCTGATATGCTCTTTCCCCACAAGATACAATAGCAATCAAATCACCTAATAGGACCGAGCATTTCATCATTTTCAAGCATTTAATTTCTAAGCAGTAAGATGATTCCGTATACAGGGAAGAGATATTTAAATGCCACTTTAATGAATATTCAACTTAATTCAACTTAAGCTTTCCCATTAAGGCAAGTGAAACAGAATGCTGACTATATCATGAAAACCCCTTTATAAATGACCTTTTGGGTGATGCCATATGTAAAAAGTGAATGTTAACAAGCAGTTGGGCAACTTGTATTTTTTTCTTATAGAGGTGGTCCACTTTTTATATCTATATTATTCCCATGTAGTCCTTAAAATGACTGTCACAAGAAAGCTTTGAATGTTAATTTACCAGAGACAGGAATACACATTTATATCTACGGCACTTAAAAAGTACATTTTTCCCTGTATAGTGACACATTATAATGATGTCAAGGTCCTGAAAAAAGAGCATGACATTAACAAGATGGAAGGCTAACTTAATGGAAGTTCCATTGATAAAATGCCATCCTCACAAAGCTAGTAATTGTTCTTTGGCTATTATACTCTTGACAAAGAAGCAATATATCAGACGCCTGCTCATCTAGGCATAACTCTAAAAGATTCTGAGACACTGTAAGTTGTATATCACTAAACTGTGGAGCATTAGAGCAACTAACTTATTCATTAATTATTGTGTCTTACTGACTAGAGTCGAGAATTATGACAGACCATTTAATCGTTGAAAACCTCATGCATAGTTATTCGGACATGTTGTTTTCTTTTAAAATGAAATACATTCTTAGAAAGAAATGTCAAATATTCTACTTCTCATGCACAAATGAATAACCATATAGCACAGGATTGCCAAGTTCTTAGTACTACAGTTATGTCTGTGCTTCGTTGTGTTTTATTATAAATTCTTAGATCCTCATATGAACCTGAATGTAATTATGCAGTATAAAAGAGTCAGGGCTCATCATAATAGCAGATGAAATAGCTTCAGAACAAATATGTGTCACCTGAAGTTGAAATTAAAACTTTAAAATTGAAAATATGTGATTTTAATATTTTTATTTTCATTATCTGCATTGCCATTATTTGAGGTCTTGTAGACCATCTTTTTGTCATTCTCCTCCCCTTTGTCACTGAGCTACTCAAGTTAGTTTTTGTATTATCGTCTATCCCAAAAGATTTTTCCATGATTATTACATTCAGTCACAGAGAGCATGAGCAACTACTGTGCAACAGTAGAATGATAGAAACAAAGATTTGTCTAATGTGATAAAATTTCTCTATGCACCTCATGCTCCTCCCCATTTAAAACTCACCTCTGAGCATCAACTGGTAGGTTTTATGGCTTCTAAGAAATTAGCGTCATGAATAGTAATAACTCATTCTCTCAAGAAAGGAAGAAAAGAGTCAAAATGACCAAATTTACTTAAATCTCTGAGTCAAGGGTTTCTTTTTTATTCACTTTACTTAAATTAGTAGGAATTCATTGCACATTCATTGTACAAGGGTCAATCAGTCATTGCTTTCTCTCGCCCACTTGCATTGGTGGAAAGTGAACTCCCAGGTTCTTACCTCCCTCTGAGCACGCATGGCAACTTCCAGCATGTAGGCCCTCTTCTAAAGGCCATGGGGCACTCAGACCCTAGGAATGGGTTCACGGGTCCTGCTGCTTAAATGAGGATCCCAGCAGCTCTAGCAGGGCCACTGTGCTGTCAGCTAAATGATTCTAACAAGAGACCGTCATTGTCCTAAAATGATTTTATAGCGTGTTGGAATTTAAGACACAAACCCCAAATTTAAAAACTCAGTTTTGTTGGTATTTAGAACTGCTGCTAATAAACAAGAACTAATACAAGCTGATCACAAAAAAGGCCAGCCTATGCTAAATGGTTTACACACAGATGATATCTGGCCTATGACAAACTCAGTTTCATAGTTGCTAACACTTGTCCTCAATATCACCCAAATACATTTTCTTTTAAAAAAAAAATCTCCACAAATGTATATGGATAAGAGCCATTTTGGATCTGCACATGTAAAACCCATATGGCTAAAGGCTGTTAAATGCCTAGAAGATTATCCTGAGAAGTTCTGTAGTTAGTTTTATATTCACTGCATTCAGTGTTATTTTTGTAATTATAAAATTGAGGAAGAGTAAATGGAAAGAGATAAAAGGTATTATAACTACTCCTTAATTAGTATGCCTTAAGTGAATTTGAATCTTTGCAAGTACATACCAACTTATTTCAGTTATTTCATGGGAAATAGATGACGAAAGAAAAATAGATGAAGAAAGAAAAATGTTCTCTGATATTCAGGCATTTTTTTTTCCAAAGGCTGTTCAAATAGAGGTTTTATCCAACTGGCTAAGCACCCATCTGCTGGCCAGACAATAATTCTGATTATGTGCAACCACAGCAGATATCCATTGTAAGACATTAAGTTATTTATTAGTCTATATATGTTGGCTTCTTTCCTGATAACATAAAAATCCTGCAGTGTAAAAGACACTTTAATAAAAGCTCAATAATATTTGTACTCATGCCAAATAATTCTCTTAAGCCGGTAGTCTTTAAAGAAACATCTTTGAGGAATTGGCGTGGGGAAGTTTATAATTCTCTTTACATATGGAAACATAGAGACTAGAAGTGGCCTTACCAGATGCAAAATATGCCCTAATTTTTAGAATAACAAAGCTTAATTATGGAAAAGAAATTTCTGAAATATTTCCACACATGGAAATGCATTATCTCGTGATATTTTCTTTTATAGTTTTAAAATAAAGCACCACTTTAATTCAGGTTTAGTCACTATTAATGTACCTGTTTAAAGCTGGTAGAAAGGAAAAGTTTTCTTACAAAGATGAGTGACAAAACAGTTCGAGTGTTCACTATATGTTACCTGTGTGTTAAGACGATAGATTGAGGGGCATCTGGGTGGCTCAGTGGGTTAAGCCGCTGCCTTCAGCTCAGGTCATGATCCCAGGGTCTTGGGATGGAGCCCTGCATCAGGCTCCCTGCTCAGCAGGGAGCCTGCTTCCTCCTCTCTCTCTGCCTGCCTCTCTGCCTACTTATGATCTCTATCTGTCAAATAAATAAATAAAATCTTAAAAAAAAAGACGATGGATTGAATTGATCCCTTCTGGCAATTCCCATCATTAATACAGTGAATGATGATGTGATGATGTCTGGCAAGAGGAACCTATAATGCTTCTTTCACTTCAGAGCCAGTAAACTCAGTTTTCATGTTTCATTCACCTGGACAGTGTGATAGAAATCATGACTTGTTAATGGTTCCATATAATCTCTCAACTAACATAGACATAACTTTTTAAAATGAAATGTGCAGCTCTACACCTCACACAATTTACCTATTATGTGAAGGGGGAGTGGAAAAAATTAAAACAATTAGACATACAATCTGAACAATGCCATTAGGCTCATTGTAGAATGATTTTGCCATATTCCTCATTTGCATAAAAATAGATTTAAAAGCAGCATTACCAAAAATGAGTGATTATATGCAAATCATTAAGTAGGCTATCACTGAGCTCACTTCATATTAGGATATTAGAGAAAGCAAGAGGGCTAAATATGGAAGAGAGAGTTCTGTAAGCAAGTCTTGAGCTTAGGAAGCATATGAATGCACACTCCTGAAGTTCTAAATACTTAATTCTTTCATGCAACACTTCTCTCTAAATATACTCTGCAAAATACCACTGCAGTCAAGTGATTAATTTCAAATATTTTGCTCTTTACAAATGTTCTAAGTTTTGGGAGCATTCAGGTGATATAAATATCCTTTACTTATATTTATTGATTTACTCCCTTTTAAAACAATTGTTCTGTGATAATCATTCCATGTAATTATTACCCCCTCTGTAATTATGCATATCTTGCTTTTAAAACTTTGACAATTTCATTGAATGTAATAATGAGCTTTGGCTATATAAAAGGAGGAATATTATTGATAAAGATTCTAAGGTAAATGTATGGGTTATCATATAAGTTTATATACATATATACACACACACATATATATGTATACAATCAGTTAAATAATGTTTAATATTTGGTAGTGGATCCATCAAAACTGTAAATACTTAAACACTGTTGACTTATAAAAAGGATATTTCCTATGAGTCAATACAAGCCTCATTTGACATACTCTCTCATCAAGATGAGGGAAAGAAAAATTTCCAGACTTGCTATTTCTAGGTTTCATAGTGTTCTTTCTCAGTATGTTCAGAATATAAACCTAACAGGGACACCTGGGTTGCTCAGCAGGTTAAACATCTGCCTTCAGCTCAGGTCTTGACCCAGGGTCTTGGGATCAAGGTCCTGGGATCAAACCCCATGTGGGGCTCTTTGTTCAGTGGGGAGCCTGCTTCTCCTTCTTCCTCTGACCCTCCCGCTCCCACTCATGCTTTTCTTTTCTCAAATAAATAAATAAAATATTTTTAAAAAGAGAGAATATAAACCTAATATAGTAGCTACTAATATCAGTACTGATTATAGTAATGCTTTACGGAGTGCTGTGCTATGCTGGACACTGCCCAAGAACTTGAAATAAATTGTCTAATTTTATTTATAAGACATACACGTTGAAGAGACTAAATCAACAATGAGACAGTGATCAGACCCCTGTCCAAAAGAACTCTGACCTATAAACTCAGCTGCCACCAGTCTAGAAGGCCACACAATTCCTGTAGCAATTGGCTTAGAACAATAAGGACTTGGTCCATGACTTCAAGCTTTCTATTTTTAGGCACTCTTTCCAACTCAGGACCAATCAGAGAAAATAATACAATTTCCCCAAAGTAATCACATAAATGCCCTGCTTCTAGTTAGTCTGCCTCCAGCTCCCCAAGGGGAAAGCTTCCCATCAGAGCAGCTCTGAAGACTTCCATTTTTTCAAATAAAGCCCTCCCAACTGTTCACTGGTTTTCGCACTCCCAAAGGCAAGCGATTGTGGCTAACTCCCTTTCTTTTGCGAGTTGTGATTAAAGCACTACTCTTTGCTCTAATTTGGGTGCTTTTCTTTGACAAGAAGGTAACCGTTTACTCCAAGGAGAAATTAACCCTGTGGTTTCATTTTTGACTTCCAGAGGAGGAATATCAGTGGTGGGGAAGGAGGCAGGTATCAGAAGCCCTTGGCTGTTTTTTGTAATCCCTCTGCCCTCACCATGTATGGAATCTGAGTAGGTACCAAAAGATGTTACTCACATGTAATTACAGCTTCTTCTGAAGTTCTGTGATCTCCCTGCTCTGTTGCCTGTCTCTCTGGTGGCTCTGCTGGGTAGCTTGCCGCGGATGACCCCCTGCACCACAACCAGCTGTCATCCTCTCTCTTCCACCAGCAGGGAAACACCCCTGCTTCCGGGCCATGAGGACAACTAAAACACCAGAGGCCAGTTCAATCTGAACATCAAATAAACAGTAAATTGTTTTTACTATAGATACAACTCATGCTACATTTGAAATACAGTTATACACAGACCTGTGGCTTTATCTGACTGTTCAGAGTAATCACAGCAGAAACAAAATATTATATACATATAGACACACTGTAACACATGTTGCATACACATATGTACATAATACATATCTACATTATGTATGCATATGGATATATATACATACACAATATTTGGAACATACCCTAAAATAAGCATTCACTGTTTACTGGAAGTTTAAATTTAACCTGGAGTCCTGTTTTGTTTCCTCTTTTGTTTTTTAACTAAAACCACAACCCTATTCCTGTGTGCAGTTCTGTGAAAAGCGGTGCCAGGAGCTGCCCGCATATTTTTTTTTCAATCATCCTCTTTTTCCGGGTGTACAATTATTCCAGGAGAGTGTGGACAGAGCACAGGGGCGAAGGGTTGGTGTGAGGAGGGTTACCGTGGTAGTTTCACAGTGACTCAGCAATCTAGCCCCGCCCCCCGTCCCTCCCCTCCCCTCTTGCTCTGGCCTGTGTCAGGCTTTTACCATACTGGTACTGCAGAGTCCTGGGCTTCTTCCCTTTAAGTCTTGCTTTCTGTTATGGGTGCCTAGGTTTTTAGAGCTATCTGTCTCTTCCTGATTCCCAACTGCAGATCATTAGCAGCCTCCTTTCAACTGAGCTCATAGACCATATTTTTACATTCTTATTTTAATTATACCTGATCATTCTGTAACATTTGCAACAAGGAGAATCTCTAAGGAAAAGTGCTACTAAACTCCACCAAGTGTCCTTAATTTTAGTTCTTATCTAGCCGGAAAGACAAGACATACCAAAAAAAGGAAAGGAGGAGATGGTGGTTGGTGTCAGTAGTCAAAGTTTTCTTTGTTGCCAGAGCAACAGGCACAATAGATAAAGTTAATGTAAAATAGAAAATATTGCCGCATAGTTGTGTGTGTGCAAGCAAAGGTAACTGAGGAGAGGTGATGCAGAATTACAGGTAATGAGAATAATAAGTTATTCTATCTAAGAATAATAGTTTTTGTTCTGAAGTTTAAATGATAGCTTAACCACCTTGATCATGGTGAACACTGTGATAGGGAAGCTTATATTTCATTTTGGATTATGGACTTTAAATGTAGGTTTGAGGTGGTAGTAAGAAAAGTAACACCATCAAAAGAACATTTTAGGCAGCTTGTTCGGTTGCTCCTATGTGGAATGGATTGAAGGAAGGACTCCCAGAGCAGGGAGATCACTTGGAAAGCTATTATAATATAGAGGGGAGACGATGAATGCCAAACATAGTAAGGAATGATACAGAGGGAAGTGATGGTATATAAAGAGAAAGTAAGAGTTGACACTCAGTTTGGAGCTTGGATCACTTAGAGAATAGCAACATTATTTATAGGATTTAGAGAGACAGAAAAAGGAGCCAATTTTTCTGGGAAGATAATGACTTTTTAAAAGCATACAGAGCCATGGAAGTTTCTGGAGTGAGCCATCTGAGTTGAAGTATACTATGAAGATATGAAGTATATGAAGTATATGATATGATATGATATGAAGTATACCATGGAGATATTGAGAGAGAGACCAAAGTTAGAAGTTAAAAATTATAAGTAATTATTAAAATTTCTTTTTAGGATGACTGATTTCTGCTGGGGAGTAAGAGCTGAGGGTAAACAACTACATTCTTCGAAGTGTTCACACAAAATGGGAGGCAAGTAAACAAGAATCAATTAAATGACATAGGGATCATGCAGTCAGGACTGGTGTGTGTGCGTGTGGGGGGGGGAGACAGAGACAGAGACAGAGAGATCTATGTGGGAATAAAGCAGCCCACTTGCAGAAGAAGGAGCCTGTGATGATTTTAATGCTCTGATACCCTGATTTTGAAATTCTTCTTCTCCCCCCCATCTTTGAACTTGTGTTTTGTAACAAATCTGATAAGAAAACAGCATGTGCACGAACAGAGGAGATGCGTCTAACTCTGGTGCACACAAGGGTGAGCTCAGGGCCAGCAAACATGGATGGTTGAGGGGTGGCTAAGCAATTGTCTGGCAGACCGCAAAAAAACAATCTCTTAAGGCCAAAGCTGCAAGTCAGGGACGTGCACCCAGAGAGAGAGCAACAACAGGAACAGCAGCAGAGGCCCTCACTGAAGACAGGGACGGCTCTAGTGGCCCTGGGAGGCTGGCTTGTCTGTCAATCTGGGACTCCATCCCTTGGTATTTGCACAACTTTCAACTTGCTGGCCTAAGCCCTAGAACAGGAACTGGTGATGCTCAGGCCGCACACTTCCGTCAGTACATTATTTTAAAAGAAAGTGCATACATTGTCATTGTGGTAAGGCATATTAGGGTGATACTACAATTTCTCAAATTCTGAAAACTGCAGCAACATTGTCAAGCAAATATCCGGAGGCTTAGAAATAGAAATTAAATTTAAAGATTTTCCACATTTTAATAGAAATGTTTTATTTTAATGGAAAGGAAAACTGTTTGAATATGAAGCTTCAAATGAACAAATCATTATAAAGGATGCCAATTGTAATTTTTTTTCTCATAATGGGAAAATGCAGTGATAGAATGAATAATTAGGTGTCTTGAATTGTATACAAATCTTCAAGCCACTTTGGCTTTTTATATAACCTCCACAAGTGACAGGAAATAGAAGAAACAGAACCCACTTTATTAATTTCATGTAAAATTAAATTCATACTTAAACAAAACAGATTTATATGGAGTTAAATTTCTTATAGAAAAATTGTTCTGTTTGAATTATCAACCTAGATATACCAAAATTTGTATTTTGAAATAATTTATCAGAAATTATCCCTGTTACAATGGCCCACAAAATAGATTTAATAGCCCCAGTAACAGAAGAGAGCTTTCCCCAAATTAGAAAGTATTAAACATTCATCAATATCTTGATATTTAACATTGAAACATTGAGACCTTGTAAGGGCCTATTCAACCAGAGCGGCCCCCACCCCGGTTGAACTTCCATTTTGTTGTTTATGCAGTAAAACTTAAATTGACCCTGCCCCCCCCAGGGGAACTTACTTAAAAACAAGTCCCGGGGGCGCCTGGGTGGCTCAGTGGGTTAAGGCCTCTGCCTTCAGCTCAGGTCATGATCCCAGGGCCTTGGGATCGAGCCCCGCATTGGACTCTCTGCTCAGCAGGGAGTCGGCTTCCTCATCTCTCTCTGTCTGGCTCTCTGCCTACTTGTGATCTCTCTCTGTCAGATAAATAAATAAAATATTAAAAAAACAAACAAACAAACAAAAAACAAGTCCCGGAAACCAGTCCCAGGTATCAAAGCCCAAATACCTGTCAGGCCAGGTGGAGACAGCCAATCAGTGGGGGAGGGGGTGAGCCGCATACTGTCTCCCTAGTTACCAAGGAGTGTGGGCCCCGCCCTTTGGGCACCTTTTGGGTGCCAATTCTGACCAAGGTGATAGGCTGGTTCAAACATCTACTAGGGTAAATTGTAATTCAGTTGGTCATGACTGTGCAGCTTTCTCTGTGTGTTACAATCTCATTGGCCACCTGTGCGTGGCCAGGCCCAACCACATGGCCTTTGCCCTTAAAAGCTAGTCTGTGAAACAGAGAGAGGTCGCCTTCTCTGTAAGAGGCGCGGCCCTGAAAGGTCGGTTTGATTCTCGACGCTTGGCGCGAAATAAAGCTTTGCTTGACCTTTGCTTTGTATCAGTCTCGCTCCTTTAATCACAGACCCATTATTGGGGGACCCAACATTGAGGACCCAACAACCATACCTTTGCCAAGAAAAACTCACATCATTTCTAGTTATATCTGTTAAGAAAGAACTCGCTAAAAGTATACCTCTTGATGACCTAATAAATGAATTTGCAAAAAAGTGTGAGTCAGTAAAAAGTTATTAAATCTAAGGCATTACATTAACAAAGCATTGTTATTTATTGTATATAGTCATGAAAATAAGATATTTTTGTAGTTTTTGTGTTTACATTGTTACTTATGCATCATTATTGCTCCTAATATGTTTGATAAGTAGCAAACTATTTTAAGATAAAAAGCTTTACATTGTAGTACCTTTAATGATACATTTTTCCTCTCTGAAACAGGGGCCATGCATTTTCATTTTGTAAGGGGGCCCTGTATATTAGATAACTAGTCTCAAGTTCAGTAAAAGGGAAAAAATCATTTTCTAAGGGGGCCCTGTATATTAGATAACTGGTCTCAAGTTCAGTAAAAGGGAAAAAATCAGGAGACACCTTTGCCACAGAAGCCAAAAATGTAGGTTTATTATTATTCAGATGAAGTGAGGCCAACAGATCAATAGACAATTGCCATTGAAAAGGCTGAGTTTAATGGAGGACATTGGGAGATGGAGAGAAGTGAGCTGGGGAAAATCCGAGAGGGAGACAAACCATGAGAGACTGTGGACTCTGAGAAACAGACTTGAGGGTTTTGGAGGGGAATGGGGTTAGGGGTTGGGTGAGCCTGGTGGTGGGTGTTAAGGAGGGCACGTATTGCATAGAGCACTGGGTGTGGTGCATAAACGGTGAATTTTGGAACACTGAAAAAAATTGAATTTAATTTAAAAAAAATTTGACAGGAGAAAAAAAAAAGGAAAAGAAAAGGTTGTATTTAGCTCTCTGTATCCAAGGGGCCATGCCACACCAGGCAGGGCCACAAGGGGGCATCAGGCTTGGTCTGGAGGAGGAGGGAGTAAAGGGGAAACAGAGTTACAACCCTATTGTGATTCCTGTGGGAAGGAATGGGTGAGGCCAAGAGGCAGGCTTAGAATTTCCTAGTTTTTAATAATGTCAGCTCTAGGGTTTGAGGCTTCTCCTCGATGACTGGTATCTGGCCCTGGGATGATTAGTCACCAGAAAAGGAGGCTGACCTACAAAACTAACCTAAAAAAGGAGCTATTAGGGAATAAGGGCTCCTGATTGAGTAGTTTGCATATGAAAGGCACTCTCCTCCAAGGAAAGTCCCTCCAGGGTCAGCCAGACTTGAGATGTCAAAATATCAGAAACACATGATTAATGCAGGGGGTTGGTGCTCAGTGACAAGCACTAGGGGAGATAAAGGAGATGCAGACTCTCCAGTGGATTTGCAAGTCAGGTAATACTGTATTATCCTTAAAAAGGACAATTTCTACAGTCCTTTAGGTGAGGAGAAAAGGCAAAACACAGGCTGTCAAAGCAGGAACAACATATCTATTGATTATTTAACCAAAACATAATGTATACTCTGCAGGTAATTTGAAAGGAAGTGCAAATGATGAGACATGAGAAGAGACAGGTGTATAAACTAAAAAAAAAAAAAAAAAAAAAAAAAAAAAAAAAAAAAAAAAAAAAAAAAAAAAAAAAAAAAAAAAAAAAAAAAAAAAAAAAAAAAAAAAAAAAAAAAAAAAAAAAAAAAAAAAAAAAAAAAAAAAGGAATTGAAAAGAGAATACCACTATTAAATACTAGAGGGATGTAAAGGTAAAGATATTTCTGATAATAAAGATGCTAAATACTGTTTAGGATGATAGACTTAAAAACAGTATTATAAGGCTAAGTACTAGCAGCAACAAGAAGAACAAAAGTACTTAAAAGGAAAAAGCTGTCTGAAAAAAATACATATAGTGAGTTCACGTATGAAGATGGAAATGAAGAAAAATGAGGAGTTTGGTAAATAGGGAAGAGGGGCTAAAATAAAGTGGAGAACAAATGGGACAGGTGGACAGCATCACGTGATAGAACTACCCTTCTTATTTTATTTTATTTCATCATGACAAGTGCACTCTTTAATCCCCTTCTCCTATTTCCCCCACTCCTCCCCCCACCTCCACTCTAGTAACCATCAGTTTGTTCTCTATATAGAATCTGTTTCTTGGTTTGTCTCTCTCTTTTTTTTTTTTTTGTCTTTTGTTCATTTACTTTGTATCCTAAATACCACATATGAGTGAGATCATATGGTATTTGTCTTTCTCTGATGGATTTATTTTGCTCAATATTATACTATCGAGCTCTATCCATGTTGTTGCAAATGATAGCATTTTGGCTATTTTATGGCTGAATAACATCCTATTCTATATATAAATGTATGTAGTAAATATAAATATCCAGTGGTGGGATTCCTGGATTTCTGGATTGTAGGGTAGGTCTATTTTTAATTTTGGGGGGCACCTCCATATTGTTTTCTACAATGGCTGCACTAATTTGCATTCCTACCAAGTAAAATAGGGTTCCTTTTTCTCCACATCCAAGCCAAAACTTGCTGTTTCCTCTGTGTGTGTGTGTGTGTGTGTGTGTGTGTGTGTGTGTTTCCTCTGTTTTTGATTTTAGTCATTCTAACAGGTGTGAGGTGAAATCTCATTGTGAAGCATAGCTATTTCTATTGGATAGTGGATAAATTGAGGGCCAAGGAGAGTCTGACAATTAAAAGGATAGTACAGACTAAATCTTAAGAGACATTCTATAATAAGCTCAGGAATTTGAAAGTTATCCTGTGGGTAATAGACATGTGAAAAGTTTTATTTATTATTTTTTATTTTTTTTATTTTTTTAAAAGATTTTATTTATTTATTTGACAGACAGAGATCACAAGCAGGCAGAGAGGCAGGCAGAGAGAGAGGAGGAAGCAGGCTCCCTGCTCCGCAATGCGGGGCTTGATCCCAGGACCTCGGGATCATGACCTGAGCCTAAGGCAGAGGCTTTTACCCACTGAGCCACCCAGGTGCCCCTCATGTGAAAAGTTTTATTAATGGTAAGACATAAATACGTGTATATTTTCAGAAGATCACTCTGAAAATTGTGTGGAAGATAAATTTAGCAGGTCAAATCTCTGTTGAAGGCTGCTGAAAATTAAAAGACTGGTGGAGAAGGAAAGATATGTTCATCAACTAAACAAATACTGACTGAACAACTACCATGTGGCAGAAATTGTTCTCAGAAACATACATATGGACAGATCAACACAAATATACTCTTATAAAGCTTATAATATGGTCCAGTAGTATAAAACATAAGCAAATACAATGTCAGGTCACTTCCATGTTGCAGAGGTGGCTCAGTGGGTTAAGCGTCTGCCTTCAGCTCCGGTCATCATCTCAGGGTCTTGGGATCCAGCCCCGCGGGCTCTCAGCTCAGCGGGGAGCCTGCTTCCCTTCCTCTCTCTCTGCCTGCCTTTCTGCCTACTTGTGATCTCTCTCTGTCAAATAAATAAACAACATTAAAAAAAAAAAAAAGAGCTTCCATTCAATATTCACAGAAGCTCCTCTCAGTACAGGCAAACTTAAACAACTCTTCTTTTAAAGATGTATTTATTTATTTTAGAAAGAAAGAGAGAGAGAGAAAGAAAGAGAGAGAGACAGCTTGCTCAAGCATGGGTTGGGGGCAGAGGGACAGAGAGAGAAGGAGAGAGGGAGGGAGAGCAGTGGACTCCTGCTGATCTGGGAGCCCTACTCCATCTCAGTACACTGAGACAATGACCTGAGCCAAACTCAAAAGTCAGACGCTCAACCTACTGAGCCACCCAGGTACCCCACAACTTAAAAAGCTTCAAAAAAAAGTTTTAATGACCTACACAGCTAGGTAGCCTCCAGAGGATTACTCTAGGGACATGGCAGCTCCCCTGAGCTTGTCCTACCTTCCAGGGATAATCACCCATCTACAACTCTAGGGGTCCACTGCAACAAAGACAACATTCCTGACTCTATTAGTCATAGGAGTCCAAGTAATGGTAATCCCAGGGAACCCCTCTAAATCTGTAAGGAAACATCAAATAGTTTACGGTCTACAAGACATAGCAGATAAAACTGTAAAGGAAGTACAAATTAAGTTATGTGTCTATCGGTGCCATATTTATAGCACAGTTGCCAATGTTGGTAACTCTCCTGGTTCTCTCCCTTACTTGTTATGTGTCTGGTAAAATAAATCCAAATTCCTGGATTTTCTCAGGGCAGATGCCAGATGGGAACCTGTTCAACTGCTCTGTTTATTAAAAAGAGTAATAATACCACAGTATCTGCTGAAGCAAGGTACAGAGAGCTTTCAGCCCATCTTTAGAGACATGTTTGACATCAGAGTCATCAGGCCTTATATAACCAGTGTTAAAACTAGCCACCAATGAATGGAGATTAACAATTGACTATCAAAATGAAAACACACAGTTTCCCACCATTAAGGTTCCCATTCCCAGTATTACAGATAACAGATGATATCCAAAAGGCTCAGGGCCTCTACTTTGCTGTCCTAGATTTAGGCAATTTCTTTTACTCATTTCCAGTAACTGAAGCCTCAAACCCTCAATTTATTTTCAGTTTCAAGGGCATCCAGTCTGTCTTTGCTAGGCTGCCCATGCTACTGCACATACCCTACGCTGACAAGATCTGAATTCACGCCAGCTAAGCCACTGCTGCCTTTGGCATGAGATAGATGGACTTCTGCTATGGAAACCCTCTGAGAATGCCATCTGGAAAGACTGATGCTTAACCACACAACATTTTCAGCAAAGAGAATGGGCCACTGCCCTGCATAAGATCCAGAGACCAGTAGTTCTGTCAAGGTACCTGGCATAGTATGGTCAGCAGAGAACTGCAAAATTTCTTTCACTATTCACCTCCTGGCAATCAAGCCTGACACTAGATTCCAATAAGCACATATTAGGTTACTTCACTTTTTAGAGGCAACACAGTGCACATGGATCCATTCTACTTAGATCTATTAATGTCATTGCAGGCCAATAGGATTCTTTCCATTGGGGAGTACCTCACCAAGTACCTCACCGGCCTGAGGCTGGCTCAGGAAGCCATACGGGAGAGAGGGGCCTGCCTTTCTGGACTCAGACTTCCCACTGAAAATACTGGAGATGCCTGATTTTGTCTCATGGACTCTCCCAACTAAGCATGACTCTACCTGGCTGCCCATAGGGTTCTGGAGCAATGCCTACCCTAGACAGCAGTCTGGTACATGCCACCTGGGGGCCAAATCTTGGCAGCCTATAGGCCCTTTTAGAGAGGAAGGCATGAATGGGATCACAAACACAAAGGCAAGAATGGGCCTATTTCCCACCCCACCAAAGATGAAAAGGTAAATTACCTCTTGCTCCAAAGCATCTTCATTTTGTCCTTGGTCAGTATTCCAGATTGCTTACCAGGCCTGTCAGATATAATCTCTCCTTTGTTGTAGCTATGACTCTTACTAAGTACCCTGGATGATGGGGTTGCTAGTCCCCTCAGGACTAACCTTGTTTCAGGAGACGTGCTGGAACAAAATCAGCCAGATGCACAATTTCACCATAGGATGGTTGAGTGTCTGATGCTGGCAGGCCTTGAGGAAGTGTCTCAGTCAGATGCCTTTGGATGTGGATTCTGACCCAGAGCTCACCTCCCTCTGTATTAAATGGTACTAATGGAAGTGATGTTTAAACTAGTCACTCCCTCTTTATACCATGCCTTAAATTGTATCCCAGACAGAATGGTTCCTTCCCATAAAACCAAATCAGTCTCATCTAGCTTGCAGGTTTGTGCTCTAATGATGTTACTACAGTTTTAGTATGACAATCTCTGTATTATAAAGATGCCATCCATAAATGACCTATAATTAGTCTATCAATGTCCCTAAAATTGATATACATCATGGATGGGGTCCTTAAAAAAGAACTTGGTCATGGGGGCACCTGGGTGGCTCAGTGGGTTAAAACCTCTGCCTTCGGCTCAGGTCATGATCCCAGGGTCCTGGGATCGAGCCCCGCATCAGACTCTCTACTTGGCTGGGAGCCTGCTTCTCCATCTCTCTCTGCCTGCCTCTCTGCCTACTTGTGATCTCTGTCTGTCAAATAAATAAATAAAATCTTAAAAAAAAATAACTTGTTCATGGACATTGTGACTTCCTTTGCAAGCTATACCCCTGATGATCCCATTAAGCTCACTGAGATCTGTTCAACTAGAAGTAGATCCCATGTTTATAATTCCATCCTAAGCCAGGCTTCTAGCATTTATCCTCAGAATTTAACACCAGCCAGCCATTCCTACCCTTCTTAAGTTTTCTCCAAGGAAGTCCACTACCCCCGGGCTGGTCTCTACAACCTCAAACATACCAAGTCCTCAAACAATATCACCTCAGCCCAGGAAGTCATCAATGGACATGACTGAGCCCCAACACAAGAGAGCAACAAAGGAGAAAATACACCCCAACCTTCTTGGACATTATAACTGTCCCTAGAGTCTCCTACATTCTAGGAGAGAAGTTTGCCCCTAGTGATAGGCCCTGATGACCCTATAAAATACTATTGTTTGCTAGTAAGACTTGCTTCTATCGAAACACTTGTAAAACTCTGAGTAAGTCCCCTGTTAACTGCCTGGCACCACTAGACACATTTTATCTTTATGGCAACCCAAACAATGAATTCTAAACCACATCTAGCCACAATAGGATACTTCCTCAAAACACCCCTAATTTGACCTGCTTAGCCCCCATGGTTAAAGACCTCTAACTGTTGTATTCATTGCTCAGTGTACTAGATTATAGCCTTTGCTCTCCACCCATCATATCCAAAACAGACTGTTGCACTTGTTATTTCCACCACCATTGCCAGCACCTCCTGTGTACCCAACACTGCCACTTCCACTTCTCTCCAGGTCTTATCCATAAACCTTCCCCATTGTATACTCTAGTCCTGCCGATACCACAACCAAATGGGCCAGACCAACATGACAAAAATATTCATACGAACCTTTAAAATAGCAGCCCAGGTTTTTCAGGTAAGGCAATGTAATCTGTCACCACACAGGGCCAGACCTACAGCCCTATGTTTCTATTACCCTGCTACCAATTACACTTGAGCACAAAGGGTGGACCTCACCCTGTATGCTCACTGCCCCTTAATTGATAAATAAAATCTCATTCAGATTCCACTGTGGGCCTGACTCGAGGGGCTAAGAACACATCTGCTTGACCCTGCCCGGTCTGTAAGCCATCCACAGAATAACCCCCGTTATTACAACAACATTACCTTTAATATAGCCACACTTTATCTTCCTTTCACCTCTGTGGTAAGATGTACTATTCATCTACCAAAAGAGCCATTCTTATCCTCATCCTCTTGGGACTTCCTATTACCACTGGTCTGGCATGCATAAGCACAGGTGCTACCTACCCTCTAGGCCAACAAGATGAATTATTAAAAACCATGCAGAAATTTTCAGCCATCAGAACCAACCACATGCAGATGATGTACCATGCTCTCAGTTTGATGCAGCAACAGTATGGTGCTAGCACAGATGGTGATGGATAATCAATTGGCATCATATTTCCTATTGGCTGAATGGGGTGGTATCTGTTCTTTACAGGGCACCTCTTACTGCATTTATAATAATAACTCAAGGCAGCTACAAGCTGACTTTCAGAAGTTATTTCAAGATACACAGATCATGCATGATTTAACTAAAATATTTTGACAAATTCTCACAATTCCTGAGGTTCTTGAGTTATTCTCATGGTTCTCCATATCCAGAGGGGAAAAGGGCTAAGAAACAAATTTCAAACATAGAGTGACTCTATTCATCATCAACTTTGTCATTATTCCCTTGGTTGAATGTTCTTTCTAATGGCTTCAGAAAACAATACCTATGTCCTTTAACATACCTCCTACCCAAATGAATGCTATTCCTGATTCTGGGCATCAAAGGAAGGATTACCAAAAATTTAGCTAAGGTACTCCATGGTTTGCTGCCTCAGCATCCATTTTCTCTGGTCAAGGGACCTGGGTAGACCTTAAATTGACACTAGCTGCTCATTTAAGTTCATCCCCTAGATAACAATCCCATCATCACAGGCAAATGTAAGTTCCTTATATGACTTCCCTAGTGGCTCTTAAGATCAACAACTTTCCCTACCTCCCAGAGCTTTCTCCTTATAAGCCCTTTAGGTAAGCCCCTTGTGCTGCTTAGCAAAACCCTGGTCTTCTTGGTTTGAATTGATATATCTGGTCTTCACCCAGGAACCCCAAACCACTCCACCAATGGGTCCTAATAAAATCAGTTTCTGTCTTTCTGCCTACACCAGGCTTTGACTTCCCCATGCAGCCCTTGAGGATTTTTTTTTTTTTCTCCCAAGTGTTGTGTAGAAGCATAGAAATCCAAGGAAAAGGCACTTGGCAGACAGATGACAAATAGTTCCTGCAGATTAAGTGCAATAGAAACGAGCTCACACTACAATTACAAGACAAAGAGAAAAAGAAAAGTAAAAAAACCCAAAAAGTCAGTAAATTACAGAATGAAGTTCACCAAACAATGAAATCAAATATTTTGAACTAAGATTTAGGTAAAACTATCCACTGTTAAAATGCTTAAATAAATAAAAATAAGAAATAATATCAAATAAAAAGATTCAAATCAAGCATTTAAACCTTAAATAAAAAGTTCATTGAGGACTCAATGGACAGTGTAGGAGGCATATTACATGCACATGAAGAGAAAATTAGTGAATGGGTAGAACTGAATAAATTAACTCGAATGCAACTCAAATAAAGATGACAAAAACAAAACAAGCTTAAGTTCTGAGGGAAAAAGAAGAGTTAGCATCTACTTGAGATTGGAATAAAATAAGTATTCAATTAATAGTTGCTGAGTACCTAAATAAAGAAGTAGAAAGGATGAGAGAGAAGCAATAATCAAAGTAATAATGACTCAGATTTTTACTGGAATAAAAGGCACAAATTCTCAGATTCCAGAACTTAATTTATCCTAAGTAGAAGAGGAAAGAAACCAAAACAATAAAATCATCAATATGAATTTTTATGGCCTCAGTAGAAGTAGGATTTTGAAGTGTATTACAAAACATTATGAAGGAAAATAAGATTTTTAATTATATTGAAAATAAATCCATAAGACTATGTCTTTCAAAATATATCATAATGATATTGAAAAAACTACCCAAGGGGAACCTGGGTGGCTCATTGGGTTAAAGTCTCTGCCTTCGGCTCAGTCATGATCCCAGGGTCCTGGGATGGAGTCTCGCATCGGGCTCTCTGCTTGGTGGGGAACCTGCTTCCTCCTCTCTCTCTCTGCCTGCCTCTCTGCCCACTCAAGATCTCTGTCTGTCAAATAAATAAATAATAAAAAGAAAAAAGAAAAAGAAAAGACTACCCAAACTGGAAGACCTCTGCACACATGAAATTAATGAGTAGTATCCACAACACATAAAGAATACTTATTAATGAATAAGAAAAATATATCTAAATAGAAACATAGGCCAAATAGTGGATAGGATTTTCTTAGAAACAAAACCAAAAAAGATGATCAACTTAATTATTCTTAAGATTATGCCTCCATTAGCAAGGATGAATACCCAACTTTTGTATCAACATGGACAGGACTGGGGGAGATTATGCTGAGTGAAAAGAGTCAAGCAGAGAGACTCAATTATCACTTGGTTTCATTTACTTGTGGGGCATAAAGAATAACACAGAAGACATTGGGAGATGGAGAGGAGAAGTGAGTTGGGGGAAATCGGAGGGGGAGACGAACCATGGGAGACTGTGGACTCTGAGAAACAAACTGAGGGTTTTGGAGGAGAGGAGGGTGGGTGTTTGGTGAGACTGGTGGTGAGTATTAAGGAGGGCATGTATTGCACAAGTGCTGGGTGTGGTGCATAAACAATGAATCTTGGAATACTGAAAAATAAAATAAAATAGAATTTTCAAAAATGAGATTAAAAACTAAAACTAAATTAAGATATGATTTTATACCCAGGAGATTGCTAAAATTAGAAGTTTGGCACTGTAAAGAATTATTGATGATGAAATACAATGAAAATGATTATGCACTACTGATACACACACATCCCAACAACTCCCTCTAAGGAATATATCTTTGAAAACTCTTGCGTATATGAACCAGCACACATTATAAGAATGTCTGTACCATTCTTGTTTATAGTACAAAAATCTGGAAACAAATCAAATATCTAGCAAGTATAGAATAAATGACTGTGCTATGTTTATTCCTGGGAGAGGATTTTTGAGAGTTCTTTTATGTTTCTGTACATTTTGTGAGGGAAGCACCGACTACTCTCTGTTTTGGACTTTCTTTTCAAGAATGCTGGTATAGCCAGAGACCTTGGAATATACAACATTTCATTCTGGAACAGAGGACAGCTGTGGTTACAGCCATGGAAGAAAGACATGGTGCCTCCCTCCAGAAGAAAAGGCAGGCCTGCTTACTGCCCAGAAAAATGATGTCTCCCTGTATAGTTAATTATCCATTATAAAAGATTTGTGTTTCATAATCTCAGGACTTCATCCCTGCAACACAATCCACTATCCATGTCTGTGTCATGTCTTGTCATTTTGTGGAAATTGAGGCCCAGGGTACTGGGGGAATATGCTGATGCTCCTGTTTCTTATTGTGCATGTGTAATAAAGCTCTTTCTCTCTGATCCAGGAGTTTTGTGTCTTCTAGCAGGATTCATGAACCAGTGACTAGAAACTGGTTAGCATACAAGTGGGATAAAATCACAGACTTTTCAGAATTCGTGATATTTATATAATGGAATAAGTAATATAATTTAATCTACATTAGCCATATGCATCAAGATGGATGAATCATAAAAGCACTTTATTGAGCCAAAAAGCACAGGTTATATAAAATATTATTTCTTTCAAAGAAAATAGAGTAGATACTCTATCATTTAGGCAAGACATACATACATTTGGGTTAAATCTATTTAAAATAAAAAGCAAGGAAGTAAAATCAGAAAACCAGGTAGTCTATTGGGGATGGCAGGGGAGAGGATGTGGTATGGAGTAGATGCAATCTGTGAAGGGTACATCAGTGCTTCACAGGTGTTGATAAGCTTCTATCTCTTCTGTTGGGCAGTGGGTACATGGTATTTATTTTATTTGCCTCTTTAAACTCTACATATATACCTTTATATTCTTTGATACATTGGGTGTTGTTCGCACTTAAAAAAATATAGAAAAAACAGAACGGAAAGAAATACAGTAAGGAGGAAGGACAGCAATGGGATTAGAAAGGGCAACAAAGTCCTCCCTGATAGGGTGACATTAAGCATGTATCTTAGGGAATTTGGGGGAAAACTGTGGCTCTCTGGGGAAAGTGATAATCTAGCCAAAGGGAGAACAGCTGAAATTGTCCTGAGTTGAGACATGTTTGGGGTCTTCAAGAAACGCCAAGTAGGTCAGCATGGCTGACGTTACGTGATCAACAGAAGGGGTTGCAGAAAGTGAGTTCAGAGGGATATGGATGGGGAGGCAGATGTTACAGGAGCTATAGGATAGAGGAGATGCTTGATAACACTGTATTTTAAAATAATCTCCCAGACTGTTGTGTGGAGAATAGACTATCTGGAGTCAAAAACAGAAGGAGGGAGCTCATGTCAGAGATTACTGCCATATTTTAGGCAAGAGAAAATGGTGGTTTGAACTCAGGAAATAAAGGAGGATATGTAAAAGAGGTCATAGTCAGGATGCATTCTGAGGGTGTAACTGAGAGAATTTCCTGATCCATTTGATTTGGGAAGTTAATGAAAGAATCATCAAAGATGCAGATCCAGAGGGAATGCACAGTCTGATCAGCACATTGAGAAAAAGTTATTTCTGGCCGCTTTATGAAAATCCCATCAGGTCAATCTACCTTATCATTTCCTTCAAAAAAATTTGAAATTGTTGGACATTTTTAATATCTCCTCCTCAGTCCATCATTTTTGTTGTTATGGTGGTAGTCTATTTGTTTATTTTTGTCACTGTTTTTCCCTTTAAGCAAATTCTTATGAATAGAATTTTATCATTAAACGTAATTGCTTAGTTGGAATAATTTACAGAATTTAACCGAAATTTATTAAAAAATAAAAGTAGGGGAGCACTTGGGTGACTCAGTGGGTTAAAGCCTCTGCCTTCAGCTCAGGTCATGATCCCAAGGTCCTGGGATCGAGCCCCCCCCCCCCCAATTGGGCTCTCTGCCCAGCAAGGAACCTGCTTCTCCCTCTCTCTCTCTGCCTGCCTGCCTCTCTGCCTACCTGTGATCTCTAGCTGTCAAATAAATAAATAAAATCTTAAAAAAAAGAAATAAAAGTAGTAAAATTAATTCTGGAAAGCATAAGAGCTTAATGAAAACTAATATGCATTTATGATAGATTTTCAGATATGAACAAAGTTAATTCAGCTTCTAAAGTAACCGATATGAATTGAGCATGACAATCTAAACCTCCTTCCTTTAGGCTCCCAGGTTAGCTAGGATGGGGTGAACTAATTGAATGACAAAAGGGCTCTTCTACTTTCCTCCTGTACCACCGCTTTACCTCAGACTTCCTTTGTTTATTTCCTGTTTCTATTCCTTTATTCCTTATTTCTGCTTCTAAACTTTAGCAATCATCAAATGTCAGAGGTTAGGAAATGCCAGGATTCTGCACAGATGCAACAAAATGCAGATGTAAGCTATGAACCTGGGACCAAAAAAGATCATATATATATGAGACAGGGGTGTAAAGTAGAAATGGGGATCAACAAATACTTAAGTGACTCTAGGTCAGATAACACAGGTCAGGAAATGTAAGTGAGACAGGAAACAGGTAAATAAACAAAAGTAGGGCCTGGGCAGAAGTCATGCCTGAATCGCTCCTCTTATATTTGTTACCCAACACAAGATCAGCACTCAAGCCAAAATCCGTAGAATTCTTTTTGGTTTAAGACAATATTGTAAATTTCTGTAAAGGGTTGAAGAAGTAATGATGATCACATTGTGAAAACTCTAGCAAATGGCCTAGGGCTGTTAGAGAGCACAGACAGATCTAAAAATCCAGTACAGAAGTTACACATAGCGGTTTCCTACATGTTTCCTGGGTTGCACCTTGAACTTTGACATTGTGTCTATCTTGGGGACATTATTCACGGTGTCATAGATGTCCTCAAAGTGCTTTTAATCCAGGGGAAAAATTGCCCATATATTATCAGGAACAAAGGTATTTATCCAGAAATCTAAGAATGTAAATTGAATCTCTTTCTTGCTTTGCCTTGACATTTTGAGAATTTAGAGCCAAATTTTGTTGCCAAGTGGGAAGTCCTAAGTCTATTAATTTTAGTGTGTTTATCTTTTATCTTGCCTTTATTATTATACTATATATGTTATCCTTCAAATATTTATTTTTTAGCTTTCTAATTATGTGCATTTTGAGCTTTAATTTATTCAGATTCTTTCTATAGTAAGTTGAAACTAAATTAGTAAATCATTGTTGAAATATGCATCACAGGTATATTTTATAGTTCTACCAATAAGATGTAATTACCTATTCCTCTCTTCCTTTTAGCACTAAGCACTGAGTGCTTTTTCCTTCAAAGACAGTATTTATTGCTATAGGAAATTGAGAATAATATGCAATTCCCAACTATGTATCTAATTTATAAAATTTCCCACCTTAAATAACCAAAAAGTACAGTGAGAGTGCCAACTCCAGTGCTCATCATTCTCTCCAAACACTCCTCTTCTGCCCCATTTCTTCTCTCCTATTAGTCTTATTCTCTGGATATGTCTCCAGATTGAGTGTTCCAGGGGGCCAAGACTTAGATGACTTTATTTAACATAACTTTCTCCCACAGCATCTCTGCTAACGAATAAAAATCTCTCCAGCATTGGCAATGATATAGAGTCATCATCTTCCTCAACTATCTATTAAGTGCCTTTTCTGTTTCAATGCAGACTGGGCTAAAATAACAATGGTAAAAAACAACAACAACAGAAAAAAAAAAACAAAAGACATGAAAAATTAAGAAAGAAAGATATTTAAGTTTCTTATAATTGATTGAAGTTTGTGCATGTGACACTCCAAGAATAGCACATCAGATTCTGGAAGAGTCAAAAGAAGTTAAGCTAACTTATTTTATGTCCCATCGGCACTCTTAGTGAAAGAGGAGAAGGGGAGGAGTAAGGAAGAAACATGTACTTAAGCTTGAAGCAAATAGTACACTGCTGGCCATGATGTCCACTTTTGGAGGTTTGATGTCTTTAATAAATTCAGGAGTCAATTCTGACTTCTGGAAATCAAAATATTACTGAAATGACCTAATCAAGTCTTACTGATTGTTATTTCCTACAAAGAGAGATTTTCAGGAAATTAGGAGCTGGCGGTATGGGAGGACGCTAGAAGAAATTGCAGACATTGGAGGAGGGCTGAGAGATGTAGAGACAGAAATTTGTGATCATCAAATAAATTTTTTAAAATCTTCGACCAGATTGATGGAGTGATGATATTAATAATGATATTCATACCTTGGCTTCACGTAATTAGCTTTAAAGATAGGGCTTTGATTTAATGGCATTAGTCATTTCCTTTTTTCTGAAGTTGCGGGAATTAGCTGCAAATTCAGGGTTTAAAAAAATGAAGAGTAAAAATGGTCATTTTTCTGAATATAGCATTTTATACTGTCCATTAAAGATATAAGATTAACTATAAAGAAATGCTATTGGCATAGGCAATGAAAAGATGTAGAGAAGTCCTATTAACAGATTGCAATTATTTTAAGCCTTTTCATGGAGATTTTACATGTTGACAAAGCAGTATTATTGAAGCTATGTGTACACGGTGAAGTGCACATGAAGTGGGACCAGTTAGAAAGAAGTTCAGGTACGCACACTCTCAGACATTGAATTGGTGCAGGTCATGGCGCTACATGCACAGGTTTTCAAAGCACAGCTGCCCCTCATTTGGATTTATACTGACATGGATGCCTCTTTCTCCTGAGCTGCTTTGTCCTTTGTAATGTAACATTAATTCTATTCTTTACTATAGTAAATAAGGTTTGTATAAAGTCAGAAATACAAAAGGGAATTTCTGTGTTTTCTTTTATATAAATAAAATGCCCACTGGCTTCAGTTTGTTTTTGCTTTTGTTTTTTTACCTTAAATCTATTAAATGGTTGAATTTCTAAGGCATGGCATAATCTAACAGCTAAAATAATTGCAAGAGAGAATCCACAAACATTCTAAATGCATTTTAGCTGGGATAATCATTAAATTCTAACCTACTCATTCTTTGTTATTCTACTTCAATGGAGTCAATGGAGTAAAAGCACAGTCTCTAGAGCCAGCTGGCTTATTTTTAAATCCCAGCTCCAACGCTTACTGGCTGAGTGAACTGAAGCAAAGTATGCCTCAGTTTCCTTCTCTGTAAAAATGAGGATAAAATCATAGTATCTCCCTTATTATAGATGCCTTGTAAAGATTGTGAAATACTTGGAAAGATGCCTGGCCAATAATCTGCACTGCTAAAGTGTTTCTCTAAATTAAAGGAAAACACCACTGAAATGCAGTTGGCAGAGAAGCTTTCACTTATTTGAGAAAACCTCAATAATGCATTAAGTACATCAGTCTTTATGTACCTAAGTGGATAAACTAGATAATATATATATATAATCTATAATATATATAATCTATATATAATCTATATATAAAATATAGAAATATATTTTATTATTTTATTATAGATTATATTAATTAATATTAATATATTATAGAAATATATAATCTATATATAAAATATAGAAAAATCAAAAGACAATGTGCAAATAAATATAATGTTGTTCCTTTCAATAAAACAATATGCTACTCATTTGGTTAGATAGGAGGGTTTAAGGTTTTAAATGACTTTAGATTGCATATTTAGTATAATTTTTCATAAAGAACAAAGTTATATATTCTGACTGGAGAATTAGTTCATCTAATTACAATTTATTTTATTTAGTATGGTCATAATGATATGGCACAATATTTTCCATTTTAAGTTTTTTTATATGTTCCTAATATAAACAATAGTTTGTCACCAACATTTTGTTTTTAATACCTTAAGAAATTTGAAACGTGTCTATAGAAATAGTTTGTTAAATTGAATTTAATGTATTACAGAAGTAGATATCTGAGAATTTCAGTTCTATATTTATCGAAAGAAAATTCCAATTCTCTAGTAATGTATAATGAACCACCCAAAATTAGTGGTGTCACACAAAAATGGATTCTGTGGGTCAAGAGTTCAGGAAAGTCTCAGTTAGTTGGTCCATCTCTGCTCTACAGTGTTTGGGACCTTAGCTGCAGACCAAAACACAAAACACCTGGGAGTGTCTCAGATAATGGGACCAGTGTCATTGGGAGGCTTCTTCACCCACATGTCTGATGCCTTAGCTGGGATGACATGGAGATTGGCTCATCTAAGACTGTTGACAGTAATACCTATACCCTTCCATGTGACTGAGGGTTCTCAAAGCATGCCAAGTGGATTCTGACATGGAGCATTCCAAGACGGAATATGTGGAAAATTAGGGGTCCAATAGATTGAGGCTGGAGCTGCAAGGGTTTCCCTGACCTAGGCTTGGAAAGCATACACTATAATTTTCTCTACATTCTACCGATAACAAGTGAGTTAGGAAGGAGGTACAGGTGCAAAACAAAGTTCATTTAAATCTACTAGTTGATGGGGGACTGCCAAAGTCAGATGGCAGAAGAATCTGTGTGATTGTTGATATTGGTGCAGCCATCTTTGAACAAATAGAACCTTCTACAGGGATCGTATGACATATAGAATTATAAGCTTCTGTTTACAGAAATTTAAAATAAGCATAAAAAATAACAATCATAATAAATGTAAAAGGATTCACTCTTCATCTACAAGAGGAAATATTTTTAAAAGCCTTCTCCATGTGCCTGGGTGGCTCAGTCAATTAAGCATCTGCCTTCTGCTCAGGTCATGATCCCAGGATCCTGGGATCTTGCCCCCAGGTTGGGCTTCCTGCTCCGTGAGGGTGTCTGCTTCTCCCTCTCTGTCTATACCTCCCCCTCTCCCTGCTCCTGCTCTCTCTTGCTCTCTCTCTCTCAAATAAATAAATAAAATCTTTAAAAAGGCTTCTCTTAAGATCTCAGAGTTAAGCAATTTAAGTTTTATTCATAGCATTAATTATAAGTAAATAATATTACTAAAACAAAGCATATCTAAAAATATTTTTAAGTATAGTAAAGTTTGCCAAAATTATATAAACCATTTTGATACACAGTAAGTATTACCATATAGTATGAGTTATTTTTCCAAATCACTTTTGTTTAAATGAATGTGATAGTATCAATACTCTCTGGAAATTTAAATAATGTTGGGGTGGGGAGTAGATTTATAAACAAATAAACATGATACAGAACAAGAATTTCTTTAATTAGAAATGCCATCTAAGTACTTTGAGAAGGAAAAAAAATTAAAATTAGCAGACAACTATGACAAAATCTCACATATTAATAGTTAAAGAAGTCTATGGTAGCTCAATACTTTTCATTAGCCTAAGTCAGATATATATATAAAGTGTGCATTTATATAGGATATGTACTTATATTTCAGTATCAAACAAAAATGGGTGATATTGGGAAAAGATTGTTTTTTCTTCTTCAGAAAGGCCTATGCTGAAAATCAACTTTGTACGAGATTGAAATTGTGGTAAAAATCAAACTATTAAAAAAGAAAAAAAAAATGTTTTTGAGTGTCTACTTACCAGTTGCTGAGGATATAAAGATGAAAAATGTTTGCTGTTTATATGACAGAAATTAAAAGAAGTAAATTGCTATGTTTATCAGAGGTTAAAAACAAAATCTAAATGAGCCTTGGGCCCAACTTCTCCTTTCCTTTGTTTCCTCAAAAGAAAAAAGAACACACATTTTGATTCATCTCTGTAGCTAATAACCAAAATTATGATTCTTGAAACATGAATAATTTTTAAGTTCATTTTTCATGTTTCTTTAGTGCACACGTTCCTGTGATGGTAATTTCCAAATATCCATGTTTCAGATACCAACACTTGAGCAAGGATGTGTACAATCTCAATAAAATGTTGATATCTCCACCATTGATCTGTTTTTTTTAAGTGATATAAATTCTTAATTGTCATTTTCTTGTGCTATGCCACAATAAAAATGTATATTCAAGAAAAATTCTTGGATTAAAAAAACAATTTAGTGCTAATTTGTGTTAATTCTTCTTAATGGAGATACTTTAAGAGCAATGGCATATTTTTCTTAACGATTTTTATGCAATCCATTTATAATCATTAATCTGCTCTGGATATATTTCACAAGATTTTCTCTTAAAAGTAGCAAATGGATCTTGGTGTCCAATATGGGTGTTAATGATTGACTGATAAAATGTAATCCTGGGAAGGACTCTCCCAGTGCTGTCTCATTAACCAGATGACCTCCAGACATTGTCAGCACAACCCAGCCAAAGTGATTGATCACCAGAGAATAGAGGTTAGTAACTCTCCTCCAGGTATTAATGTATAGCATCTTCACTTACCCTCCCCCCAGGCTTTTCCAGTAAAAGATTGATTTATTATGCAGCTTCAATGGGGATTTGTCAAACTCTTAATCAAGGAATCCTATATTGCCACAAGTAAATCAATGACACTTTCTGGTAAAACTACTTTTATGGCACGTGAAAACACTCCTCTGTGCACAGGGTACTATATGATAACAGCAAAATATGTTCAGATATCAGCGAAGCAGGGATGGACCAATGGAAGGAAAAACAACACAACCGTTCTTTGAGAAATGCTGTTGTACAGTAAAATGCTTTTTGTTGTTTCCAGGAAGGAATCAACACAATTCAAAGCTCTGGGACTGGGTAAAAGGAAGCACAGAAGGCAGAGGTGAAATGGCTAAGGAAGAAACGTACTCTAAAGATGGAGTGTTTGAGGTATATACAAAAAAAAAGATGTGGAATGAAATCTCAAAGCCCGATTGTTTTTGATTAGCAGTCCTGTTTAAATGTCCCCAGAGATGGAGAAACTAGCAGGTGTTTTGTTGATTTCATGACATATGTTGTACTTGAAATTCGATAATCCACAGTGTATCTTAAGACAATAACTAGAATTCTCATTATTTGCCAGGTCATATACTAAATAAATAATGTGGAGTTAAAAGAATGTAAATAGTGCACCACAGTGTCACTACCAAACAAAACAAGTAAACAAACCGACAAACTGAAAATTCTTCTGTCAGCTATTTATGTCTGGGAATACATTCCTCACTTCTGAAAATGTTTTTCAAATAACTAAAACAATATTCTCCATTATGGGTTGAACTGTATCTTGCACAAGAAGATATATTTTAGTCCTACTACCCAGTAAGTCAAAATGTGGCCTTACGTGGAAATATAGTCTTTGCAGATTTAATCAAGTTAAGATGAGGTAATTAGGGTGAACCCTAATCTAACACAGGTGGTATCCTTATAAAACAAACAAACATACAAACAAACGGGAAATTAGACAGACACACTACAGAGGGAAGACAGTGTGAAGATGACCATGTAAGGAGAAGTAGAGATTGGACTAATGTAGCTGTGAGCCAAGGAACACCAATGATTGTCAGGCACCACTAGAAGCCAGGAAGAGGCAAGGAAGGATTCTACTCAGAGTTTCAGAGGGAGTCCTGCCAACACCTTGATTTTAGATTTCTAGCCCCCAGAACTATGAGACACTAAGTTTCTGTTGTTTCTAAGCTACCTAGTTTGTGGTACTTTGTTATGGCAACTCTAGGAAACAAGCACCCTCTCTACGCCTTGTGCACTAGGAGCCATTGACCTGATTAGGGGAGACAGAGCTGGATTGAATAGACACAGTCATGTATTAGCTCACAAATTGGGGGAATGAGAGAGTTAGTGAACTGTGTGGGAATCAAATGGATGGAACAAAGATCACAACTTCCTTTGTAAGAAGAGACTCATCCTACCTTGATGACAATGGGCATTTTATGAGGAGGGACAGAGGTGGCCTTTCCTCTTTAAGTTTGATACAATTTTAAATAAAGCATTAAAACCCAGTGATCATCTAAATTGTTATTTATATATTTTTCTCTTTTTTTAAAAAAATTTATTTGTCAGAGAGAGAGAGAGGGAGCGTGCGCACAAACAGGGCGAGCAGCAGGCTGAGGGAGAAGCAGGCTCCCCACTGAGCAATGAACCTCATAAGGGACTCAATCCCTGGACCCCAGGATCATGATCTGAGCTGAAGGCAGAAACTTAACTGACCACGCCATCCAGGTGTCCCTGAGTTGTTATTTTTAGAAGACAAACCAAAATCTGATACGATTGCTAAAAGAAACTGTTTCGTATAACCAATCATGTAGGCAATGACAAAAGCTTCTTCACAAAGCCAACAATCAAATATCTAAAAACCCATGTGATTTGGGGTCATCTGGGTGGCTCAGTCAGTTAATTGTCTGACTTCAGTTCAGGTCATGATCTCAGGGTCCTGGGATCCACCCCTGCGCTTGGCTCCCTGTTCAGGAGGGAATCAGCTCAGCTTGTCCCTCTATTCCACCCAACCTGTGTTCTCTCTCTGGCTCTCCCTCCACCTCTCTCTAAAATAAAAATAAAAATAATAATTAAAAAAGAACCATGAGAATTATAAGTCACCAGGGACCACAACAACTCTCACATGTTTAATATAGTGATCTTGCAGCAATTCATTTGTTTAAAGAAATCGAGCATGAAACAAAAGCAGGGGAAAACTCAAGTGGTACCAGAAACATATCCTCACTGCCAAGCTTGTCATTATTTTACAACTAAGACCCAAGCTTCAAGGACAAAACACTCTATCTGAAGTAGAAAGTACCATTTTCACTGCAAGGAACATTTCATTGTAACATTCCTTTAAAGAAGTCTCACTATCTTAGAGGAATAATTTGTCTTTGAGGAACTGCAAGGATGTTTGAGAATGACTTGGAGGTTTTCTTTCTTCAAATATCTTATAAATAGATATGATGACCATATGATAATGGCTCTTGTTGAAACAGTACATGTCAATAAATATCTCCTGAATAAGGATATATGTTGTATTTAGAGAGTAATCACCACTAGCACTGTATAGTTCTTAATGAGTTTATACCAACTGCTAAACTTTGTATTCTCCACATCACTTCATATCTAACTTTATACCTAAGAATTTATGTCTTTTTTGCATCCAAATAGTTTGAACCCATTGATTTATATACAACTATTTAAATATTTAAAGCTCCATCAGAATGAGAAATCAAGCATAACAGACTTTGCCATGATGTAAATTGAAAATATATTAATATGAGATGTTTTCTTTAGAAAATATAGCATAATATGGGGGAAAAGCGAATCAGCATTTTATAATGACTTACTCCAACCTTATTAAGAACTCACATCGCTGTTATCATCATATAAACATTATGGAAATCAATCATTTAAAAGAAATTCCTACTTAAAGCAGATTTTGGTAGATCTCATTTAACTTGAGCCAACAATATCCTTGAATAATCCACCTCAATTATAGCTACACAAAGAAAGAAAGCCGTGAATATGGACTTAGACTTCACAGATAGTGAAAAGCTTTTGAGTGCATATGACAGAATGTACTAGAAGAAACTCCTTCTCAAATGTAGAGCTCCCAAAATGACCTTATTGATTAGCCCTGGGAGAATCTCCTTCCAACACAGGGTTTCATTTCATTCAATGGATGTCCTTTGAAGTCAATTAAACTTAGGCTTGGTGCTCCCAGGACTGCAAGCACTTTTATAGCTGAAGGCAACAACTATTTGACAGGGTGACATGGAAATCAGACTCCTGATGTGGAGCACTATTTTCAGCCTTCAAGCACATGGGAAATATAAAATAAGGGTATTTATTTGATATTTGAAATTTAGCTGTTTCAGGCCTTTGGAGGATAAATATACAAATTCAACTGAGCTTTCCTTGACTTTTTCTCAATTCAGGCTTACAGAGCTTCACTCTGTTTCCAGCTGCCAATCTTCTCATAACCACTTGGCCTTGCCCACCTTAGTGAATATGATCCAAGAACAGAAAAAAGAAATTTCAACAACCACAGATACTGGAAATATCTAAATGTGGGTCATCAGGGCCCATTTATGAAGAGAATTTTTAGTTTGGTTCAGTTGTTTGAGAAAATCTTTGTGAGGTACCTCATTATTCCCTTTTGACAATTTTATATAAATCTGGTCATAAGACCAAACTATAATTCAGAATAGTCTTGTCCAGACATGGACATTATTTTGCTTATACACTAATGTAAGCAATCTAATTCTAGGAAAGAGAAAATCTTTCTAAACTTTCACCCAGATCCACAATATATAATTCACAATTAAATAAAAACTTACAGGTTAAAAAGAGCAAGCAAGTTCATAGGTGTTAACTTCTCAATGGAAATTAGATAAATAGAATGTAAAGTAAAGATCTCAAGTCATTCTTTAATGCTTCCATTGCTCTGAATTTCACAGGAAGTAGAAAAATACTCTTGTTTCCATTTATTTGTGAAAAAAATAGTAGTTAGTTATTTCCTTTAACTGTGGATATTATCTTCCCATTTCTGCTATGAAAAGTATAGACAACAAAGTACATATTCCCTTTGGCTAATGGTATAACTTTGCTCATACTGTGTTGCCTTTTCCTTTGGTACAGGCTATCTGATATCCTATATTAAATTAGGTTTAAAAGTAAGTTTTAAAAATAATTACCAAGGAATCAGAAATCTTAAGACTCTGACAGAGAATACTCCGTTAAAATTTGCATATTAGAGGATTAGCTGGTTTTTCTTTCTGTTCATATTAAATAAGAAAATACAGTAAAATTCTTAGGAAGCTTCAAATGCATCTAAATACAATATTTCATTCTAACTTTACAATTACCTGTAGGAAATAGGTCAGGTGCTCAAAGTTTTCTGCTAATTTGTGATCCCAGGTTTATTGATTTGACCATGTATATTTTTGCCAACACTGAAAAATGTGACCGATTCATCTAGCCAGAGACATTTTAGCATATTTTCTATACATTACAAGTGCATTTATTTCCACAACCCAGTTGGAAGACAGTAATTAGAATGTTGGTTACTCAAGGCAAATACTTGAGAACATTAACAAGTGATATCAGAAAACACCATGATTACTATGGTAATTTAAAATTATTTTTCTATAATATTTCAGGAAATACATATATGATATCTTTTACTCAATGTGCCAATTTTAATCAAAAAGTCTTCCATCCACTATTTAAATCACTCCAATTTTGTTTCTGTCCGTACTCCTCTATCTTCATCTCACTCAGGTTCTCAACAATATTTTACACAGTTGTCTTCTCCTTCCTTCTTCTGACTTTTCTCATAGCATATGAGCCAGGTTTCAGTATTCTTCAATTGCTAAATATAGCTGAACTCAGGACTTTTGTCTTCTGTCTTTCCACCCACTCCAGGGCTGATCCATCCAAGGCTGTGGCTTTAAATATGACCCATGTCCTCAAGACAGGAATTTCTATAAATATTTTAATGCTTTTCTAAACCCCAAACTTTTTATTCAACTATATAATTTGATCTTCACACTGGTAGATATACTAGTCTTCTAAAACAGAATATATCTGGAAATAAAGTCTTGATTCCTCACTCCTTTCCCAAACTATCTCTTCATTAGTCTTCTCCACCTCAGAGAATAGCAGATCATATACCCAATTATTCAAATAAAATCCCCAAAGTCTTTCCCGATTTCTTCCTTTCCTTTATTCCCAACATTTCAGGTTATCAGCAAGTCCTTTTTTTTTTTTAGTTTTAATTTTAATTCTGATAAGATACCATATAATTTTATATTTGTTTAGGTGTACTAGATAGTGATTCAACACTTCCATGTATAAACCAGTTCTCATCACAAGTGTCCTCCCTCCTTAATCCCCATCACCTCACCCATCCACCCAACCAACTCCCCTCTGGTAACCATCAGTTTGTCCTCCATGGTACAGGTCTGTTTCTTGGTTTGTTTCATTCTTTTTTTACCTGTTCTCATTTGTTTTGTTTCTTAAATTTCACATAAGTGAAATCATATGGTAGTTGTCTTTCTCTGACGGACTTACTTCACTTAGCATTACACTTTCTAGCTCCATCCATGTCACTGCAAATTGCAAGATTTCATTCTTTTTTGCAACTGAACAATATGATATGTATAATTCATCATTCATCAGTTGATGGACACTTGGGCATTTTCCATAATTTGGCTATTGTAGATAATGCTGCTATAAACATTGGAGTGCATGTATCCCTTTGAATTAGTATTTTTGTATTCTTTGTGTAAATACCTAGTACTGTGATTGCTGGATTCTAGTATAGTTTTATTTTTAACTTTTTGAGGAAACTCCATAATGTTTTCCATTGTGGCTGCACCAGTTTGCATTCCCACCAACAATGCAGGAGGGTTCCTCTTTCCTCACATCCTCTCAAACACTTGTTTCTTGTGTTGTTGAATTTATCAGCAAGTCCTTTGATAAGTATTTTTATGTGCTCCTTTCCTTTTCTCTACTTTATAACTCTAATTCAAAACACCATCACCTCCCTTTTTAAAAAATTTATTTATTTATTTGAGAGACAGAGAGGGAGAACACAGAAGAGAGAAAGGGAGAAGCAGACTTCTGGCTGAATGGAGATCTGGACATGGGGCTCAATCCCAGGACCCTGAGTCACTACCTGAGTCAAAGGTAGATGCTTAACCAACTGAGCCACCCCGGTGCCCCCACCATCACCTTGTTTTAAGACGATTTTCATAACTTCTTAATTGGTCCCCCTGTTTCTACTCTTATATCCTAAGACCTAGTCTTCACACAGTTACCATTATAAAGCATGTTTCTGTTCATGCTATTTCCCTGCATAAAATGGTACAATGATTTTGCAAACTCATTATCAGCACTGATGGCACAATCTTACATATTTCTTGGACTGCTCCTTCCATTCTCAGTGTACTCCAGAAACATTTGCTTCTTATCTTTTCATTCAGTTGCCAAGCTCTGCTCTATCTATCTCAGCATTCTGTTTTTTACTTGGCTCTTTGTGTAGCAGGCTACTCTCACCTTTCATCTCTCAATCCTAATGCCACTTCCTCACCTTTCCTTGCTACTCAAATAAATTACTTTATTTACTCAAGTTGCTTTTTTTCATACAACACTCTTTATTCCAGAAATTTTTGCTCTCTAAAACTAACTTCTTTGGTGCATAAAACAAAAGCAGTGAGCTTTTCTGTCTCATTCAGCACTTCCCTCCATCTCCTAAAAATGCATGTAACAATATTAGATGTTCAATATGTACTTGATGGATGAATAAAAAGAAAGAATGACAGATAATCTATTCATATAGAGCTTATTGTTCAGTAGACTAAGAACAAAGGGAAGGTCCAGATAAAGTGCCTTGTTAGTTCAGAAACCAGTAATTACATCCAGTGTCTGAAGAACACTTATACATTTAGAAGCACTTCTTCTAAAAATGTTGTCCTCAGACATTGCTCTACTTATGTAATAATGTTCAAGGGTCGGGCACGTGGGTGGCTCAGTCAGTTAAACATCTGCTCAGGTCATGATCCCAGTATCCTAGGATTGAGTTCCCTATCAGGCTCTTTGATCAGTAGGGAGACTGCCGCTCCCTCTGCTTGTGCGCTCTATCTCATTCACTCTCTCTCTGACAAATAAATAAGTAAATAAATAAATAAATAAATAAAATATTTAACAAAAAATAAGTTTCAAGAGCCAAAACAGGGTAATATGGTACAATGGCAAGCAACTGAGTAGCAGTCTGAAAGACTGGAATTTTCTCTATTTTACCACTTTCTAATTGTGACAACTTGGGTGAGTCTTCTTACTTAACTGATCTCTGTACTCCTTGTTATAAATTGGGAGAATAATGTCTGTTTAACCAATCAAGTTTGTTTGTATGGTTAACCTGAGATAATGTATGTAAATATACAGAAAAGGATAACAGGTGGATGGGCACCAGACAGAGTGGCTGGGATTTGCATATCCCTTTGCAGAATGGTATTTGCAATGACATTTTGTATTTAATTTATTTTTATTTAATGAAGTTTTATTTTTCAACTAATTTCTGCTCACAAAAACAGTGTATCTTTCTTAAAAAGAGGAAAGATAAAAGATAAAAGTATAAACAAATACAAATAAGAAAATTGCCATCTATACTTCTAATATTTAAAAAATTATACAACTAGGAAATCTCTAGCCTTTTTCTGTACATTTTTATTATATTGGAGATCTTTCAATATAAGCAGGTTTGTATCATTTTTCTTCCCTTCACATGTATTTATATAGATATTTTAATGACTGCTTTTGGGCAATAATATTAATGGTCAATATTGTTGGTTTATTGTTCTTTAGCTATGTGGTAGCTATATCACTAGCTAAATGATAATTCATATTCATAACTCAAGAAATGAAGACTCAATTAATTTCCCAAATAATAACATATCATATCATCACCTTATCAACATTTGAAGATAGATGTACCACTTCTGGAACTGCAGAGACAGCAAATATATGATGAAGTGATGTGAGTCTGAAAAAATTCAGTAGGCCATACTATTTATAATATGGCTTTATTGGCCCAGGACTGAAAACCAAGTAAGGTAAGATTTTAGTGAATTATTTTAAATGTTACCTATTCAAGTAGTTTAGTCTGCTTTCAGCTTTGAACTAAATGTATTATCATGGGTGTATATTGATACTTGGAGAGAAAAGCTAGTAAAAAAGTTGTATTACCCAAATACTATTGAATTTTTAGCAAATCTAAAAGCATGAAAAATAATCAAGATAAAAATTGACTTATTTTTCTTGAATAGTGTGCTAGTATTTAAGCTGACAAAAAGATCTTTAACAAGTTCTATGAAAAGACATTTTGAAAAATGAAGATGGTGTATGAAAGATATCTATTCCTAAAGAGATAAAAATATTTTCAAAATTTTCCAGAGGGTGAATCCAACACTTATTCCTAAAACATATTTTGTAATTATAATGCACCATCTCCTTTTCCTTGCTGCCTTTTCTAATTTTTTCTTTTCTTACTGCCAAAAATACCCAACAGTGCCAAGATATACTAAATGCCATGTCATCCTATTATAAGTTTATACTATTGGTTCTGTTGAATTAAAACATTAAAATACATAAATTTTATATCTAAATAAATTTTTAGTTTATTTATAGATTTATAGATATATAAAACATGACTATTTTTAAAATATATGTGTATTGCATATAAATATAATTTTCTTAGATTAAATTGTGGAAAAGAATTTCTGGGATATAGTAAAAATTAAAAAATGGATACTTTATAACACAATTTTGAAGTTGAGATGATCCCATATAAAGGAAACAGAATCTAGACTTATTCACAGATATGTCTATAATATATGCCGGCATCAGCTTTCTGTACTGTGGGAAAAGACTAATAATAGACAGGCAAAGAAAGATTCTAAGATGGTGATCTAACTTTGAGAGCAGGATACTTTTATAGAGTGTGGTTTTTGTCCTGAGAAGTGTACCAATTAAATTATGAAACATTAAATTAAATTAATTATGAGTGTATCATTATTAAATTATGAATTTAAGTTATGAGAGAATAAACTAAGATAGAAACCTTTCCCATGAACAGAGTTAATATTAGAGGTTGAAGACAGACAGAGATATGACTTAGGTTCCGTAAGAATTCAGTTAAACCTGCAAGGCATTGGGTCTAGGATGATGATTTAACTCTAAATCGTAGAGAGAGGAATAAGGCATTGACACACTTTTTGATTTTGGTGAGATGAGCCCCAAAACTGGAGTGCACCTGAGACATTAGGTGGGAAACTTAGAAACAGATTTAAGAAGCTAGTTCGGGTAAAGATTGATCATTTCTGATACTTCTGAATCCTTCACTGGGACCTACCACTACTGAAATAAACTCAGTCAGGCTCTCAAAGGTGTCGTAATTTCTCACTATAGTTTTCTACTGCCAATAACTATCTTGAGTCATATAATGAGGTCACAAGATTCCTGTGATTCCTAATCAGAAAGAAATAAAGAATTTATTTCTAATTTTTTATTAGGAATTAAACATTTTCCTTAATCTCAGTGGTGAAAAGGGATAGAAAATTACCATTAAAAGGAGACATTTGGCTGACTAGTATAGAGTAGAATAATTTTCTGGTTTATAGTTTCATAGAATCACAAATAGTATGGAAGTTCCTCAAAAAGTTAAAAATAGAATTACCATATTATCCAGCAATTTCAGTTCTGGGCATTTATCAACAGAAAATAGGGACACCTGGTGGCTCAGTTAGTTATGTGTCTGACTCTTGATTTTGGCTCAGGGTTGTGACATGATCCCCAATTTGGGATCCCCTGGGCTTGGAGACAGCTTAGGAGTTTCTCTTTCTTGCCCTCTGCCCCTCCCCCCCACCACCCAAAAAATAAAATGAAAACACTAACTCAAAAAGATGGGTCTCCATTTCATCCCTGCATATTTTTTTTAAAGATTTTATTTATTTATTTGACAGAGAGAGAGAGATCACAAGGAGGCAGAGAGGTAGGCAGAGAGAGAGAGGAGGAAGCAGGCTCCTTGCTGAGCAGAGAGCCCGATGTAGGGCTCAATCCCAGGACCCTGGGATCATGACCTGAGCAGAAGGCAGAGGCTTTAACCCACTGAGCCACCCAGGTGCCCCTAATCCCTGCATTATTTACAAGAGCTGAAAATTCCAAGATATGGAAACAACTTTAGTGTCTATCAATTGATGAATGGAAAAAGAAAAACAAAGTTGGGGGCATCAGGTTGTCTGATTCCAAGCTTTATTATAAAGCTGTGATCATCAAGACAGAATGGTACGGGCACAAAAGCAGACACATAGACCAGTGGATCAGAGTAGAGTGCCCAGATATGGACCCTCAACTCTATGGCCGAATAATCTTTGAAAAAGCAGGAAAAAATATCCAGTGGAAAAATGACAGTCTCTTCAATAAATGGTGCTAGGAAAAGTTGGACAGCTTTGTGTGGAAGAATGAAAGTTGACCATTCTTTTATACCATGCAGAAAGATAAACTCAAAATGGATGAAAGACCTCAACATGAGACCAGAATCCATCAAAATTCTAGAGGAGAACATAGGTAGTAACTTCTTCGACATCGGCCATGGCAAGTTCTTTCAAGATACTCTCCAAAGGCAAAGGAATCAAAAGTGAAAATGAACTTTTAGGACCTCATCAAGATCAAAAGCTTCTGCACAACAAAGGAAACAGTCAACAAAACAAAGAGATAACCCACAGAAAGGGAGAAGATATTCGCAAATGACACTACAGACATAGGCCTTATATTCAAGATCTATAAAGAACTCCTCAAACTCAACACCCAAAAAAAACAGATAATAGTATCAGAAAATGGGCAAAAGACATGAACAAACACTTCTCCAATGGAGACATACAAATGGCTAGCAGACACATGAAAAAATGTTCATCATCATTAGCCATCAGGGAAATTCAAATCAAAACCACATTGAGATACCACCTTACACCAGTTAGAATGGCAAAGATGGTGGAGATTCCTTAAGAAATTAAAAATAGAGCTTCCCTATGACCCTGCAATTGCACTATTGGGTATTTATCCCAAAGATACTGATGTAGTGAAAAGATGGGCCATATGTACCCATGTTCATAGCAACAGTGGTCACAATTGCCAAACTGTGGAAAGAGCTAAGGTGCCCTTCAACAGACCAATGGACAAAGAAGATATGGTCCATATATACAATGGAATATTACTTAGCCATCAGAAAGGATGAATACCTAACTTTTGTATCAACATGGATGAGACTGGAGGAGATTATGCTAAGTGAAATAAGTCAGGCAGAGAATGTCAATTATCATCTGGTTTCACTTACTTGTGGAACATAAGGAATAATATGGAGGACATTAGGAGAAGGAAAGGAAAAGTGAATTGGGAGAAATTGGAACTATGAAACAGAACTATGAAAGACTGTGGACTGTGAGAAACAAACTGAGGGTTTCAGAGGGGAGGGAGAGGGGGATGGTTAAGCCTGGTGGTGGGTATTAAGGAGGGCATGTATTGCATGAAGCACTAGGTGTGGAACAAAAACAATGGATCTTGGAACACTGAAAAAATAAAAAGGTAAAAAGTAAAAAGAAAATAAATTCTCTCCAATAAAAAATGTGATGTATTTTATATTTAAATATACATATAAGGGGCATGTGGGTGGCTCAGTGGGTTAAGCCTCTGCCTTCAGCTCAGGTCATGATTTCAGGGTCCTGGGATCAAGCCCCACATCAGGCTCTCTGCCCAGCAGGGAGCCTGCTTCCCCCTCTCCCTGTCTGCCTCTCTGCCTACTTGTGATCTCTCTTTCTATCAAATAAATAAATAAAATCTTAAAAAAAAATGAATAAGTATACATATAAAACACTCATATACACACATAATGGAATATTATTCATTCATAAATTGAAGGAACTCTTGCTCTTAAACAATATAGATGGACCTAGAAGGCATTTTGCTAACTAACATAAGTCAGACAATGACAAATACTGTATGCTCCTACTTACACATAGAATCTAAAAATAAAAACAGTAAACAAAGAAACAAAATGATCTCATACAGTGAACAGATTGGTGGTGGCCAGAGGTTGAGGGTGCAAGTGGGAAAAATGGGTAAAGGTGGTCAAAATGTACAAATTTACAGTTATAAAATAGATAAGTCATGGACTGTAAGGTGCAGTGTAGTGACTATAGTTAATAATACTGTATTATATATTTGAAAATCACAAAGAAAGTACACCTTCAAGTTCTTATCACAGGAACACAATTGTAACTATGTACAGTGATGGGTGTTAACTAAAATTACTGTGTTCATTTCACAATATATAAAGATATGGAGTGTATCATTATGTTGTATACCTGAGACAAATATATGTTAATTATCTCAATAAAAATGAGAGAGGTGATGTGTAGACTATATATTTCTATTATACATGCTTTTTAATAACATCTTTATGTTAGAAAAATTTTAGATTTACAGTATCACTGTGAAGTATTCCAGACAATTCACATATACCCCAGTTTTCTCTTACTATTAACATCTTACTTAATATGGTATATTTGTTACAGATAATGATTAATTGTTGATCCATTATTATTAATTGGAGTTTTAATTATATTCAGATATTCTTATTTTTTGCCTAATATCATTTTTCTGTTCAGGCATCCCATCCAGGACAATGTATCCCAGTCATGTGTTCCTTAGATTCCCCTTAGTTGTGAACTGTTTCTCAAATGTGACTGGCTTTTAATGACTGAAAAAATTGAAGAGTACTGGTCAGGTTTTTGTACAATAGCCTTATTTGGGGATTTGTAGAATAACTTTATTTGGGGATTTGTGTGATGTTTCTCTTTTGATTGGATTGGGGTTACATTTTTTTTTTTGGAAGGAAAGCCTTATAGATCACATGCCATTTTCATGATACAATGCTCTCAACACAATTTATCACTGTTGATGCTGAGTTTGATTACTTGGCTGAGGTGGTATGTGTCAGGTTTATCCACTCTCCAGTTTCTTTTCTTCCATTCCACATTATACTTTTTGGAAGGAAGTTAGTATTTGAAATCTACACTTGAGAAATAAGGAGTTACACTTTACCTAACTGAGGGTGGAGTACCTATATAAATTATTTGGAATTCTTCCACATAAGAAGTTTGTCTAGTCTCTCCTATTTATTTATTTATTCATTTATTTATTTGTTTATTTATATCAGTGTGAACTCATGAATATTTGTTTTACACATTGAGTTATAATCCAATATTCATTTATTTTGTTACTCACCTTTTTCCAGCTTTGACCATTGGGAGCTCTTTCAGTTGGCACCTGGATCTCTTTGAAACACCCCCATTATTCCATCTTTTCCTTTTTAACAATTCCTTCCTTTCTGCCACTGCAAGATGTTGTAGACTCATCTTGTGTATTTTCTGTCCTAGTCATAGAATCCGCTGTTTTTCAAGGAGCCTTGATTTCTTTACAGGAGAATGTCATTAGAAATTGATGTCCAGGGGTGCCTCTGTGGCTTAGTGAGTTAAGCCTCTGCCTTCAGCTCAGGTCATGTTTCCAGGTCTTGGAATTGAACCCCAAGCCCTATGCCCAGTTCCCTGCTCAGTGAGAGAGTCTGCTTCTCCCTCTGCTCCTCCCCTTCCCCTAGCTCATGCTCTCTCTCAGGCTCTCTCTCTCTCTCAAATAAATAAATAAAATCTTTACAAAAACATACTTATGTCCAGCCACTGCTGGGGTGTCTTTATTCTTAGGTCCACCTAGCCAAAGAACAAGGAAATATATGTACATATAATAATCTGTGTGTATGCACATGTCTATAAATATTTTATATGTAACCATCTTTATTTATATTACATTAAACATGAGTTGATATTTGTATGCCTAACTCTAAGCCATTAGCACATGGATAATTCAATCTTCCTACCCTTGAATACATAACCTCCTACTCCAACAATGAGAAACATGTTTTATTTATCCACAATTCATTTATTTAATTTCTCAATTCCAGTATACATGAGTAGCAGTATCAGAATTGTTAGCCCTTACTCTGTGGGAAACAACTTTACCAACTAGACTACAATGCTTACATACAGTTTCTTTTGCTTTTAGTCTTAGAGACACCAATCATTCCCAAAATTATAGAGGTCAGCACTTTCCTCCTTCCATTCACTTCAGTGAGTTTGCATCAAACATGTATAATATTGTTAGATTGTTTTGTCATATTTTATATTCCATCCTAGGATCCAGTGACTTCCTGAAGGATTTTATTTTAAAATCACATATATCAGCATGCACTCATCATGCTGCCAGTTTCTACAGGCTTGGACAAATGCATAATGTCCTGTACCTACCATTATAATAGCATAATATTTTCATGCCCTAAAACTTCCTTTGTGCTTCACCTATTCAATCTCTCCCAACCCACCTCCAAGCTTCTGACAATGACTGCTCTTTTTACTATCTCTGTAGTTACGACATTGACAGAATTTCATATAGTTGGTATTGGATCATGTAGTCCTTTCATATTGGCTTTTTTTTCCACTTAGAAGTTTGTATTTAAGACTCATCCATGCCTTTCTATGGCTTGAGATTCATTGCTTTTTATCACTGAACAATATTGCATTGCGGATGCACAGTTTATTTATTCATTCACCTTTTGAAGGACATTGAGGGGGCTTCCAGTCTTTGGAAATCATGAATGAAGCTTCTCTAAACATCCACATGTAGGACATAATATTTTCTTTCAGTTTGTTAAATATATATGAGTTAGACTGATGGTAAGATAGAGGAACAATTGAGAAGGAGCAAGATGGTGTGGTAAGGAAGGGTTTAGCTTTGCAAGACACTGTTAAATTGTCCTCAAAATGGTTGCCCATTTTTTGCATTCTCAAAAGCAAAGATTTGAGAATTCTTGTTGCTCTGCATCCTTGCCATGAAATGGCATTGTTAGATTTTCGGAGTTTAGCCTTTTTAATAGTTGCGAAGTGTTATTTCATTTTTGTTTTGGTTTATAATCCCCTAATGAGATTCAAAATTAAGCATCTTTTTATATGGCTGCCATTTGCATATCTTCTTTGGTGAGTTGTCTATTCAGATTTTTTTGTCCATCATTTAATTATGTTGTAAATTTTCTTACTGTTGAGTTTAAGAATTATTAGTATATTCTGGATATAAATTCTTTATCATGTGTGTGTTTTTCTTCAAATATTTTGATCAAGTTTGTTAGTGTCTTTCTTAGAGAAGAATTAAAAATTTTAGTAAAGTCTGGATGCCTGGGTGGCTCAGTTGGTTACGCATCTGCCTCTCACTCAGGTCATGATCCCAGGTTCCTGGGATTGAGTTCCACATTGGGCTCCCTTCTCAGCAGAGAGTCTACTTCTCCCTCTGCCCCTACCTCCCATCCCCCCAACCCACCGCTCATGCTTGCGTGTGTGTTCTCTCTCTCTTGCTTGCAAAAATTAATAAAATCTTTAAAAAACAAAAATAAATAAAAATTTATTGAAGTCTAACATTTTTTAAGGGATTGTGCTTTTGGTATTGTATCCAAAAACTCATCTCCAGAAAAAAAAAATTACATTAGTTTTCTTCTGTTTTCTACTAGAAGTTTTATAGTTTTGCACATTAAATTTAAGTCTATGATCCATTTGGATATAATTTTTGTAAAAGACATTGTCTGTGTCTAGGTTCTTCTAATTCTGATGTCTAGGTCATATATAAGTCTATTCCAATGATTGTTTTGTCTCTTAAAACTGTTTTACCTTGTCTTTCAAAATGCCTTGTAATTTTTTTTTTGACAGCTGGATGTGTATTAGCTAATAGGTAATGAGATAAACAGGGCTTTATTGTGAGGATTTATTTTAATCTGACTAAGAGTTGGGCTGTGATTAATCTTTGCTGTAACTGCAAGTGCCAGAGACTTTGCATTCCTCTAGTGAGTTTTTTTATTTGTTTGTGTGTTTGTGTGTTTGTTTGTTGCCTCCCTGCCTGACTCTGGGCTTCCTGAAGTACTACTTCTGGAGAATCTGTTTATTGTAGCTCTTTCAGCTATAATCCACTGCTATTTTGCTGGAGTTCTGTTGCTATGGTAGTGATGTGTAGATGATAGGAGGCATTCTAATATCTTAAGATTATGTCTTAGTCTTATATCTTATCTAATTATATCATATCTAATATCTTAAGATTATGTCTCAGTCAATAATGAGCCTGTGTCTCTGGTCTGTGATTCCCACAAGTTTTTCTCTAGTGGTATAGACTTTTTTCTTCACCACACTTTAGGTGAGACAGAAAAGCTACAGGGATATGGAATGGGGAGAATGTCTTTAGTTCATCTAGCAGAAGGGATCTGGCACAGCCTGTTCCCCCGGAGAATAGACATTTGTTATAGAGAAATCTGTGGGTATATTTCCACAATGAGTACTTTTCACTACCTGCTGCCAGAAACATGAGAGTATCTTTCCTGAATATTCATTGTGAAGACCTGGCAAAACCTGTGGTAGACCAGGTAAAACCTGTGGTAGTTTTGAGATTCTATGAGATTTCAGCCCCTAGGAATTCTACACTCTCTTACTAGTCTGCACTATGTAAATTTAAGGTAAAAATGTAATAGTAGAATAAGTATATGTATTGAAAATTTTTACTTTCTCCTACTTATCAAAAAATTTTTTTTGTCTTCTTGGTTTAGATTTATAAATAAAAATCAAAGCTTGGATAAAGATCTAAGAATATTTAGATTTGATTCTCATATAGAGTTAAAGCTTATAGGATGTCTGCTTTGCTTTTTTTAAACTATAATTCATATTATAAAATCTAGCATATTTTAATTTAATATTGTACCTTCAGGACTAGGGGATGTTAAGAAAATTATAATTATCTCTATTTCTTACCTTGTTCCTAAGATTACAAAAAAAATTTGTCTATCAATATTGTAACTACTTTGTTTGTTTGTTTGTTTTAGTGGACAATATACCCATATAGAAAAAGTATTATAGAAAACATGACTTTTCCCACTGTCTAGACCAAGATAGTTGGTAACCAATACAGGTTTCTCCTGCTATCTAAAAATAGAGGCTTTCTATTAAAATTTTCACAAGCCAAAATGGTGTAAACCAAAGGGGCACTTACCATTAATTTATATAGAAAAAATTTTTAGTGTTCCCAGACTCAAAAAATAATCTCTCATGGGATTTTCTGATACCTTAGGACACATCTTGTAAGAGATGCCCTTCTCCAGGGCATGATCTGAGCCTCCTGCCTTTTGCTGAGCTTGTACAGCTTTGATTGCAGATTTGGTGATGTAGACTCATTTAGGCACAGATTTGTCCATGATGGTCATAGGAACAATCCATTTAATTCTTTCTTCTCAATGTGTGTGTGTGTGTGTGTGTGTATGTGTGTGTTTAAACAGCTATATAGCAATATAACTGGCATCTAACAAAGTGTGTTTAAAGTATACAATTTAATAAGTTCTGACATTTGTATACACCTGTAAGATGATCAGCATGATCAAGACAGCAAATATCCATCCCTACCCCAAAGTGTCCTCGTGGCCCTTTATTCCCTTCACTCCATCCTTTCCCTACTCTCTCAGCCCCCAAGCAACAACTCATTTGCTTTCTGTCTCTAGCAATTAGTTTCCAATTTATAGGATTTCATAAAAATGGAACTGTGCCATATATAGTTTTGTTTTTGAGTTTATTTTATTCAGCAACATTATTTGAAATGTGTCTATGTTGTTTGATGTATCAGTAGTTCATTGTTTTTATTTCTGAGTAAGAATTTGATGTGTAGATATGCATAACTTGGTTATCTAGATGAACACTTGGGTTGTTTCCAGCTTGGGGGTAATACAAATAAAGCTGCTCTGAACAGTCACATAAAATTCTTTTTATGAAAATATGCTTTCACTTATTTTTGTTAAATACTTAGTGAAATGACTAAGCATGTGGTAGGTATATGTTAACTTTCTAAAATGTGCAAAACTATTTTCCAAGTGGTATGTTTTACATACCACCCAGAAGTTTATGGGCATTCCAGTTGATTCAAATACCTGCAATACTCGGGATGGTCAGTCTTTGAATCGTAGACGTTCTAATATGTGGAAGGCAATTTTTAATTGGGGATTTAAGCTTGCATTTTTCTAACGATTAATGATACTAAGACTTTTTTCCATGTGCTTATTTTCTCTCTTTGTATTCTCTTTCAACAAGTGTTTAAATCGATGGCCAAATTTTTCATTGGGTTGTTTGTTTGAAAGTCCTTTATATATATCTAAATAAAAGTTCTTCATCAGATATATGATTTGTAACATTTTCCTTAGTGCTGTCTTTTCTTTCTCTTGAAGTATTAACCTTTTAACTATACATTTCTGCCCAGAGTTTTTTAAAAAATTCATAACTAAAAGGTTCATGACATCAATTTAACAATAAATATTATTTGCCAAATAACAATGATTACAATGCTTCTCTCTGTTTTGATTACATAATTCATCAATTATGCTAATGATTCATGTATCTAAATCTTCCTAATCCCTTTACAGGTTAATGTTTCTTCTAAAATAAACATGTAAAGTATAATCTTCATGAGAATTTCTCTGAAACATATCAGATATAAATATTTATTGAATGAGTTCTCTGCAAAAGATGCTGCCAGTTCCTAATCTGATTTCTTGAACTACTCAAAATGTTTCATTTCCAACCCACCACAAACATTAATAAAACATTGAAAATTAGGGGCGCCTGGGTGGCTCAGTGGGTTAAAGCCTCTGCTTTCGGCTCAGGTCATGATCCCAAGGGTCCTGGGATCGAGCCCCACGTCGGGCTCTCTGCTAGGCAGGGAGCCTGTTTCCCTTTCTCTCTGTCTGCCTCTCTGCCTACTTGTGATCTCTGTTCTGTCAAATAAATAAATAAAAATCTTTAAAAAAATATTGAAAATTAAATATAAGAAAAAATATTTCCCCATTGTGTATAATCACACATACTAACTCGGTGAGTTTTTGATGGAAATAAAATGAATGTTATTAATTAATCATTAATCCCTAATTGGCTAGTAATTTTAATCCTTTTTCAGGGAGACAAAGACAGTAGAACTTATATACTTATATTCACACTTGTATTTATTCATTTATTTTGAATATCTAAAGGTATTCAAATATCTTTATGATAAATAAATTTATCATTTATTCATTTATCTTATTCACTTAATTGTATTATTCATTTGTCATATCACAGTGCTTAGGAATCATGTTGATTCTCCTTTCTATGGGAAAAAGTGGATTTTTATAAGTCACAAGATTTACTCAAGGGTTGTTTTTCCACTAAATATTTTAAACAAAGACCTACTAAGTGTCAAAAGATACTTTATCTCTATAAAGCCTCTATTGCTAAAATGGTAAAAGCCTGATAGAGATGGTTCAGATTCTGGTTTTTTTGCTAAATGCATTGAGACTGAATAATAGTAATACAAATATTTTAAATGTTATTTCCTGGCCTTTTGAAATAAAAACAATGACATTTAGAATGCAGCCAAATAATATTAACTTCTCTGCTTGCAAGTTATATTACCAATTTATCTCTAGCAAGGTTTCATAGTTAGGGTGACATCACACAATATGCCACTCTGGAGAGAGAACCAATGACCCAGTTCTGACAGGATAAAAACCCAAACAGTATAACTGGCTGTATTTCAAATTACACCATGATGTATCCTAAAGGACTCTCAAAATCCCAAGTGAAGAATTCATGCGTCAACTGACTTTCTAGGTCAATTTAAAGTTCACATCATCACTGATTTCATATTTTTTAACAAATAACTGTTGAGCATCTACTATATTCCATTCACTAGTTTAGATAATTAACAGTGAAATTCAGCATTTTCATGGAGTTTGGAGTCTATTAAAGGAATAAAGTAAATGAGTCAATTATTAGTAGGTATAAAAGTATTAGTAGGTATAAAAGGCATATTAGTATAGGTATATTAGTAGATAGAAAAGAGTAAACAAAAACAAAAAGAGAGATGGCAAAAGATAGAGTTAAAGATGGTTTAAAATTTTCAACAGAGGATCAGGGAATACCTCATTAAGAAGATGATATTTTTATTGTTTACAAAAAACACTTTTATAACACTACCTTACAGGCTAAATATTTTTCAAATATTAACTCATTTAATCTCCATGATAATTCTACAAAATAGGCACTATTATTAACCCCAACCCATAGAAAATGAAGCCAAAGGAAAGGTTAATAACTTGCCCAAGATCCACAAAGCTGGAAAGTAACAGAGCCATCTCCCAAGTGCAGGTGGCTTGCCTGCACTCCATGCCCTTCACCATTATGTCTCTTACCCTCTCCTCTTTGAACAAAGACACAAAGAAGATAAGGAAGAGGAGGGAAGCCATATAGGTATATGGAGAAAATGCATTTTAGATATAGAAAAGAAACAAGGGCCTAAAGTTTAAAAAACAGTCAGGAGTTCAGGTTGGCTGGTGTAGCTTGCTGTCAAAGGAGGGATCATAGGGGCAAGGTCTGAGAGGTAGTGGGGTCTTAGATCACATAAACATTTTACTTTAATTCTGAGGGATATAGGGACTAGGAATGAGATTTGAGCAGAAATGACACGCTACATATGTCTTATTTTAAGAGGATCACTCTGGCTGCTAGGGCAAAAATAGACTATAGACAGTAGAAAAGCAAGGCTGGAAATGGGGAATACAGTCTCAAGTTTTTATAATAATAGTAGTGAAAGATTTTCATTGTTCCTTGAATCAGGTGAGAATGATGGAGTTCATATATAATCAGATTCTGAAGTACTTTGAGTCTGATCAGTGGAATTTCTTGGTGATTAGATACAAGGTTTAAAAAAAGAAACAATACAAAAAGACCAAAGAGAAACCAGAATGACATCAAGGATATTTACATGAATCGCCAGAAGGATGGATTTGCTGTTAATTGAGAAGACAAGAAGAGTAAAAGGGGAATATGGATGGAGATAGCTTTGGACAAGGTAAGTTTGGCACCTACTTGACATCTAAATGGAGATGTCAATTTGGTGGTTGGATTTATGAGTTTGGAGTTCAGAAAAGAGAGCCACACTATAGCTATAAGTCTGAGATCATCACTGTACCATTAGTATCTAACGGTATGAGAGTAGATGAAATAACCAAAGTAATAACTGGAGAAAGAAAATGAAGTATTCCAGGATTAAGCGAGAGTTGATAGTTGAGCATTTTTTCATTTGCTAGAGAATAAAGGTAATGTGTCACACATGAAAAGTAGGAAAAACGTGAAGAAGCAGAAGCTAAACTGTTCTTTTTATAATCCTTTGACATTTACAAATGTAGACAATGCTCACACACACACACACATATTCTATGTATTTGTATATATACAGTTATGCATATTATGTGTATATACATGTACCTACAGATGTACTTATATATGTACATATATATACATATTTCTATGTATATCCATCTTATATACATAATATATGTACATATACATATATAATATGTGTGTATATGTATCTATATATATACACACACAGATATATATACATATATATATATCTTACACAGCACAGAAGACTTCATGAAATTTTAAAAAATTTCATCTGAGTACAGGTTTATATTTCCTCAGAATTCTAGATTCTCAAAATTAATAATATTGAAATCCTTTCTATGTAATATCTATAAATGGTCCTTTTTGAAATTTCCTTGGATTGAGCTTGATTGACAAAAGCTGCCTGATGTTGATACAGCTAACTTATAAATAGGCTAATAAAGATGCTTGTATTATCATTAAGAGGAAAGAAGGCAAGAGAGAAGAAAAGACAATAAAATAGCTAGATGAAAGCAGCCACAATTGTCTGGTATGGATTTAGAACCTGAATGGCTAAGTTGACAAGGAGCACCTGAATTCCTTAATCACCCATCCCCCAAGCATGTGAATAATAATCACAGTGAAAACATACTTTCAGAGCTTCCAATACTGAGAAATAGCTAACAGTCTCTCTTATTTAATTGACCCATGGAATTAAAGCTTTGTAAGAGTTGATTTTACGAAGAAATTTGGATTCTGAAGCCCATGAAAGGCAGATGGATTCTGGGAAGGAATTAAGTGTCTGCTGGTAGGGGGGTGATGGGTTGTTTCATTAATAAAATGTGAACAGCAGGAGGATGTTAATGAATAGACACCCCAGAATTTGCATACCAAATTTATTCCACAAAAAGAAGAACTTGAAAATGTGAGCAAGCAGAGGTATGTTATAAGAGGAAATGCCAAAACAGGGAACAAGTGTATTACTTAGAACTGTATGTTTTTTTTAAAAAATCAGTTTATGCTACTTTTGATATAGCATTGCATTTTTCCAACTTGTAGTCTAGAGATAAATGAAAAATGTAACTAATTAATATTAGTTAATATGACATATTCCATAGTTAGAATATTTACCCCAACTTTAGGAAATTTATGACACTAGTTATTTCATTTACATAACATGCTTTCTTTTCAATTCTTTTGGATGACAAAGAGTAAATCTTCAAAAATTTAAACTAATTTTGCTTATGTTACAAAAGTAGCTCATAACTTTTTTTTAAAAGATTTTATTTATTTATTTCACAGACAGAGATCACAAATAGGCAGAGAGAGAGGCAGACAGCGAGAGAGGGGGAAACAGGCTCCCAGCTGAGCAGAGAGCCTGATGCGGGGCTCAATCCCAGGGCCCTAGGATCATGAACTGAGCTGAAGGCAGAGGCTTAACCCACTGAACCACCCCGGCACCCCATATCATACATATTTTTAAAGAGTTTTAAAGAGTTTAAAGAGTTTTAAAGAGTTATAACTATAGAGACACTGAAAAAGAACATTAAAGCTATCATAATCCCACCATCCCACAATCCCACATCCCACAATCCCACCAATGATTATCACTGTTAACTCACTCTCCTCCCAAAAGCTCTCTTTTGAATAAAATACTGATTCACATGCATCACATGGACTTAATTTCAGAAGAGTACTTTGAGTATTAGGAGACACCAAAGCATATCAAACAAAATAGGATTAATGATTAATATAGTGTCACCAGTGTAAGATCTGTTTTCCTTTCAAAGTCCCACTTTTTTTGCAGTCCATTGAGCCTAAGGCATGTCAAAGCAGCAAGGCTACTGTAAAAGTAGCTCTTCTGGCATGTCTCAACATTTAGCTTTATAATTTTGCGTTTATAGTTAGTGAGGTAGAGTATCAGAAGTTTTCAGCAAGTTCCGCAGTCCTCTGGGGTCTCCAACTGGTTGGCTGCTCCGCTCCTCCCTGCAAGAGAATCAGCCATGCAGAGCCATTCCTGTAATGTATAGTGCAATGCCATATGTGGCCATCCTGCTCTTGATTGCCGTGTATCCCCTGACATCCTAATGCAGGAAGTAGGAGCTTCCTTGGATGAGTGACATTCAATTATCCAAGAAAGAAATTCTTAAAGGACCACATGATACAAAGATAAATCACCCTAGCTGACAGCTTCATTACAAAACTGACATATGGAGAAGAGATGTAGCCCACTGGGCTAAAGGTATCCTGTCAGCCACTTCCTAAGCAACCATGCTATCTGGGAAGGGAAGAGCCTTAGCCAGATGATTTGGGCAGGGCCCAGGAGTCACATCATAAAAGGATTAGATTTTCCCCTCAGTACCAAGGGCTGTGTTTCTGACATCAATTATTTGCTAAATAACCCTGAGAAGTTCCTAACAAGTAAATGTAATAATAATTATTATGATATAATAATTAATATGATATTAAGCTACTCCCTCCTAGTGCCCAACTTCCCTTTTTCTTTTTTTTTATTATTTTTTTTAACTTTTTTTTTTAATTTTTATTTTTTATAAACATATTTTTATCCCCAGGGGTACATGTCTGTGAATCGCCAGGTTTACAGACTTCACAGCACTAACCATAGCACATACCCTCCCCAATGTCCATTACCCCACCCACCTTTCCCGACCCCCTCCCCCCAGCAACCCTCAGTTTGTTTTGTGAGATTAAGAGTCATTTATGGTTTGTCTCCCTCCCAATCCCAACTTGTTTCTTTTCTTCCTTTTCTGCCCCCGTAGTCCCCCATGTTGCATCTCCACTTCCTCATATCAGGGATATCATATGATAGTTGTCTTTCTCTGATTGACTTATTTCACTAAGCATGATACCCTCTAGTTCCCTTTAATTTAGAAGAGATCTCTGTTTCTCGTTTACTTTTTACACTTCACCTGGCACAGTCTACATCTGTCTTATTCTTTCTTATCTCTATCAATTAGCACGATGCCTAGCACTTGGAAGACATTGATTAAATATCAGTGAATGAATGAATACACAAATGAATAAAAGTACAAATGACTGAATGACTTACCAGCTAACCAGACTGCCTACCACATGCACTTGCCCACAAGTTAAAAAGGTATTATGCACCCCTCCAACACGGACTAGTTCTACACTGACATTAGCAAGAAATAGGGTAAGTAAGGATTTTGCTTTTGCTTTTGTCAGAAGAGATACTAATAGCATTCAAATCATAGGATTATTTTGAGATTTAAGTTAGAGAATGCAAGTAAAACACTAAATGCTATGTCTGCCACATAATAAGTGTTTTGTAAACAGTCACTATTTGGGTGTTGGCCACCAATGGTAGAGCCTCATGGCCACAACAGTGAGCCTCTCCTAATATCTGGGAGAAAAATATCATTTGGCTGGTGGTAGGAAAGGCAGAACATTTTAGGAGTTCCTTGCTTTACACTCATTCTGTGAGTTATTCATCTATTTCATAAGGACAGGTGGAAGAGGAAAACTTCCGAAATGCCACCTGCTACTTGGTAGCCATTGGTCAATTATAAGATATTAAAATTAAAAAGGGCCTTAACAATACTAAGTCTAGCCTCCCACTTCATGTTTGAATCCTCTCAACAACATCCTCAGCAAATGCTGCTCAATTCCCATAGACACTGGTGAGAAGCTTATTCCCAAATATATTCAGGAGACAGATCCACAGGGAAGAAAAATGCAAAGTTGCCTGTATTATATCCTGCTTTTTAAAAGCCACTGTATATTCCACAATATGAAATTCTACACTGCATGTCACAATGCATAAACTGCCATGGAGGGCTTCCTTTAGACTTCTGAAATAATCTTATTCTCATTTTGATTCCAGTAATAGGAGACGTAATGAAAATGTCAAAAGAGGTTACTAAACGATTTAGGCACATTTTCAATTCCTGTGTTGCATTTTTAATAGTTACATTAAAAAGTGAATACTGTAGGGACTCTCTCTCTCTCTCTCTCTCTCAGGGAAAATGAGGTGTACTGGAGATATAGCTTTTATATAAGTAAAGGCTTTAAAGAGACAGCTATTTAATTATGCATTAATACAAATGCTGAATAGATGTTCCAGAACGAAGGGAGTCCCTATTACAGATTATATCCTACCTACCCTATTAATGTTTAGTTCCTATTACTGGTTGTAGGTCTCATGAAGACTGGACAGACCAGGAAAATCTAATTAAATCAGCTGGTTTCATGGGAGATGGGAGGTAAAAAAAGAAATTGATGCCTACACAGGAAAAACGGTCATTGAGGTAAAATGAACCAGAGGTTTCTAGTAAAGAATTGTGTTGCTTTATAACTTGATGTGTCAAAAACACTGGAGTTAGAGCTAACAACCTTACACACAGACACTACCACTAGATACAAAATGGGTTTGAGAATGCTAGTGGCATGGTACTAGTTAGTCTAGTTAAAAGAAAGATAGAGATCCTTGAGACCTCAAACAATCCTCACCAGAAGTGCACGCTAACTTCTCTATAAATGGCAAAACCTAAAATAGATTTTACACAGGGCAGTTTTATGCTTCGTAGTCTAGAGGACCACATTATATTTATACATATAAACTTAGATTAGATATCTAAGTAGCACTGAAAACACAAAATAACAGAGGCATGGAATTTGCAATGTGCTTGATGGAGGTAAAAATTTTAGACATGTTCTCCACAGGTGTTTCATTTCTTCCTAGTTCAGGCAGATATGCCCTTGATTTGAGAGTCTTTGGTAAATGGAAATCAGAAGTTGTTAAAGACAATAGGCTTTTCATTTCATTCCTAGATTTTAAAGTCTTTGAAGGAAGAGTCCAAGTATCTGTAAAAGGATATACCTTTAAAAGACACAGTGAGAAAGAGTTAGAGACTTTAAGGAATGCTGAAAGGTAGTAAGAGACAGTGTTCCTGAGATTAAAAAGCAGCAGTTCAGGGACTGGAAGGAAGTGGTGATTTAGAAGCCTTGAGATGAGAGATTTTCTGAAAGATGAACAAAATGGCCTTGTGATTAGAGACATTTCATTTATTTTCTAACACTGCTAGATTCCTGAATTTAGTGTGAAAACAGAAAAGAGAATGATTACAATTTTTTGAGATTAAAGTTTTTCTCACTAATTATGTGAGATCATAGGAAGAGTCAATTCTACATCTGATTTAGATAAAGAAAGGCAGGAATGGTTGTACTCCTGAGTTGGTGAGCTGGGATTCAAATCAGCTACAAATGTAGAAAACAAGTTCCTATTCTAGGTGCAATTGCTAAGCCAATTGGAAGGGCTAGACTTACATGGTAAATTATAGGATCAAGATTTTATGATTCAGACACTAAGTATTAAGTCTGAGGAAATCTGATTTTATAATGAAATTGTTAAGTATGTGAATTATGTCTTTAATACCGTCATATCCTCTCTGTAACCACATAAAGCTCAGTAATTCTTACACCTTTCATTTCTGAACAGAAGCTGAAATTCTTTGGAACATCCCTATATCTAAGTCTCTCCATCATTCTCTCAACATTGGGATGTACTTGAGATCCATTCCCTTCTAAATTCATTCTTCAAAGAGTATACATATATAATTTTATAAAATCATTTTGAAGAATTTTTGTATTCAATATTTGAATTTCAACAAGATGCTTCAATGCCTATTTTAATGGAGGAATTCAGCAAGGTAATCTCAAGCTCTGTGAAAGGGATTTAGGAGACATGGCAGGAGCCAGAGAGATAGGGATGTGTGGGGTTACATGGATAAGTCCCAGGATTGGGAGTTGAGTTGTCAGGGATCTAGTGCTATTGTTTTTTTCAATTGCCTCATCTAAAAAAAAAAAAAAAAAAAAAAAAGAACTGAAGGCAATCTTTTTTACTTTTCTAATATCTATTATTCAATCATTTGATTTTTCTGCCCATAACTAAGGTGTTTATTCGATGTCTATCTTCCTTACACACACACACATACACATTCTCTCTCTTTCTCAATTTACCTGCCATTAGTACGTTTATTTCCAATTAAATAAGGGTAAATATAACTATGTACTGAAATACATGATATTCAAATAAAATAAAGTTTTGGTACTTACTAAGGATTATCTTTCTATGCTTAGATGCCAAGAGATCAAAATACTAAACTAATAACTATATAGTTGTCAAAATTATGATTTATTTCTGAAATTTTTGTATTAAGAACACTATTTTCACAATTTTTCAAATTAAATAAATCTATCACAGTCTTAGGAAATGGTTCAGTAACTAGACATAACCTTATAGGCAAAGCAGAGTGCAAATGTGCTTAATAAGAAAAAAAAACACCCCTTGACACAGATTGGAGATTAACAGATTATTAGCCAAAGTGGCAAGAACACTGACTTTCTTTTGCATTTATTTATTTTATTTATCTGTTTAAAAGACTTATCTATGTATTTGGTTGGGGGGAGGAAGAGGGAGAGGGAAAGAAAGTTTCAGGCGGACTCCATGCTGAGCGTGGAGCCCAACATTGGGGCCTAAACCCACAAACCTGAGATCATGACCTGAGCTGAAATCAATAGTCCACACTCAACTGACTGCGCCAACCAGCTGCCCCAAGAATACTTATTTTAAAATAGCACAGTGAAGGGTGGCATTAGGTTAGAGTGTAAAGTTGGTCAAATCTGTCCTTGGTGTCCTATATTTTATCCACCCTTCAGCCCAAATAATTTAATCATCTTCGTCTAGACTGCCCTCATTCTTATTGCACATGATGGACCTTTTGGGCAACTCTATTTGTCTGTCATCAGCTGCCTAGGAGATGTTTAGCATGGTGACACGTCTGACTTGGAAGAGGGAACTGAACATGTGTATCTCAGTCTTATCCTGTCCATCTTTAAGAGAAGCATCACTTTTGCACAGGTAGGTGCCTACCGCTGTTGTCTATTTCTACTTGAGAAATACACTTTGGTCAAGTAGTTCTAATCACTGGAGATATTTTTCACTAGGTCCCTCCTATCTGACTTCAAAGACAAGATAGAATGATGATGCCTATCACTGTTTAGGTAGTGTTTGCCTACTTTACAGATCCAATCATCCCCTCAGATGAACCACTCCAGTGTCTGGACTAGGGGACTGAGGTGCAGGTAATAACTGGGAATCAATTGGCTCTAGATTCTAGTCATGTTCTCCATTCCAGCACTTCCAGAAATACAGCTGATATTTAGAGGTATACTATTCTGTTTATTTTTCAACTAGTTATCAATTTTAGGGGATGGAGACAGGACAGCAGAAAGGGTATTTGATTGAATAACAACCTTAAACCCTAACATGGTCAACAATCCATTATTAGCTCATAAATATTTTAGCTGATAGCAATTTTAGGTGTGTTTTCTAGAAGGTAACCTGTATTATTTTAAAACTCCATTGCAAGTCCATAGTTGTGGTGGTGGTGGTGATTTTTTTATTATTAATATAAGAAATTTCATGTATTGAAATTTATATATATATATATATATATATATATATATATATACACATACATATAATTTTCCAAATAGGCTTATAAGATGGGAATTATTGTCTCTACAGAAAAGTAGAATCAGGAGGGGAGACAAGATGGCGGGGAACTAGGAGGATGCTCTGGTTCAACCTGTCCCCTAAAGTGAGCTGATTACCTACCAAGGAACTCCGATCACTCATGAAATCAGCCTGAGATAAAAAATTCTACTCCTCAGGATCTCTACGGGGGCAGAAGACGCCAGTGGGATGTCAGGATCTCTACGGGGGCAGAAGACGCCAGTGGGCAGGTAAAGCTGAGCGGGAACACCGGACTGGTATTGGAAGATAAACAAAAGGGGGAGGGAGCCACCAGAGGAGACGCACTGGGAAGTAATACCCCAATACGAGAGTCCCCTAGGACTGGGGACCAGCATTAACTTGAAGACTGATAAAAAGCACTCAAAAAGAGAAAAGATCATAGGGTGAAATTGTGGGAATTGGAACTGTTAGGGACAGGGGATTAAATCCGCCACAGAGGGCAGACACAGCTGGCGCTGAGCCAGAGAGAGTACAGCAGAGAAACCAGGTCCTGGTCGCTGAGCTGCGAGGAGACCTCCTAAGGGCATTTGGCATGTGGCAGGGGCTGGGACCCTCCCGGAGCAGAAACAGACTTTTGCAGTCCCCACCAGTGTGCCGCGCCGCGCTAGCGGAGCCTGAGACGCGCTCCACCCCCTCCCCTGAGAGAGGCGCTCGGGCAACAGCGGGGGATCTCTAGGACCCAGAAAGTCTGATTGCTCCCAGCTCGGGCCAGCGGGAAAATCTTTGTGTGCCTTCCCCACTTGGAACCTCTCTGGGGGTCTGGAGCTGCCCAGACAGCTGCCGCCTGTGGTTTTGAGTACAAGCAGGACACACAGGTGTCCCCAGAGATTGCGGCTGGGAACCTGCTCTGCAGCACCCAGAGGGGAACGGACTGGGGCTTCTCTCTGGGAGGGAGGTCTGGGTGCAGTTTGCTTTCCTCTAAACCTCCAAGAACCATCCGGAGCTGCCAAGGGGGGAGAGAAAACAAAGGAACAGACATAAAA